>JAFEMH010007119.1:0-100979 GCA_022495995.1 Adenophora triphylla var. japonica | reverse complement strand
CTTATCTTTTGCTCATCCTCGAGTAAAACAAAATTTAAAAATAAAAACTAAAACTAACTAATTAAAACAAATAAAATATTTTTTGGGATTGCTCAATTCATATAATTAGTTGTTGGCACAACAAGTTTAGATTTTTCACAATACACATAATCTACAAGCATTATCATGAACATGGAATTATATATTTACATGGACGCATCTAACTTATTATTCTCCACCACATAATGAAAATATGGATGAAATGTGGAGATCAATGTTACCAAAATAAGATATTTTTATAGGATCACTTGTGTCATGTTTATACATCAATGATAATATGATAAATTTCTACACAAGGCCACTCATATGCATGTTTAAACAAAACTGTCACAACCTTGGCTACTCTTTAGTGGAACAAATATGGCTTTATGGCTTGTAATGTATCAATGGAAAAACGCGAGGCTAGGTTCACTTCGTTTCAAATGAAGTGTAAGGACATGCGCGAAGTCAAGTAGTGAAACTAGGAGAGTCTTCAACTATATACCCTCTTTACTTTGAATTAATCTATTCGATTCAAGCTGACATAAACCCCATTGATTCAACCCCAAGACTTATAATTTTGTATACTTTCACACTTGGGATTGATCACCTTCCTTTCTTTTTTGGTCACTTTCCACTTCAACGATAAGAGAGGGCAATACTTTATTTTCAGATTTTTTTTTTGTTTCATTTTATTTTCTTTTGCACATATATATCACGCAAAGAATATGCATTCAATATTTTGCAGTTTTTCAAGTCCCTCTTTTCAATATATTCATAACCACTTTTTCTTTATTTTCTTGACCACTTTCCACCCTTGATATTTCACACATCACCCACAATTTCCATTCATTCCCTAGTTTTACTTTCTTGAAAAGGTGAGAAAATAGTGAATAAGTTAAAAGGATAGGATAATGTAGGTACCAAAATAGCATGGAAGTGAAAGGTGGAGTAATCATACTTTACATGTTTTAATGCAATTATAATCCCATATTGACAATAACACTCAAGATTTTTAAAATTAAAGCACTCTCAAATCATTATGGACTCTTGTCAACATCCCAAAATATGAAAATAACATTTTTTTTTTAATTTATCTATTTTTTTTAGGGTGACACTATATACACTCTCCTATAAACCTAAAAACTCGGAGAAATATCTACCCCCAAACTCAAAACATGCTATGTCCTCATAGCAAAGAGAACTAAAACATGCCTTTGGTTCAAAGGATGATATGACACACAAAAAAACAAAAAAAAAAAAAGCAAATAAAACATACCTACTTGGGTTGCCTCCCAATAAGCGCATTTGGTTAAGGTCGTTAGCCTGACCGTTATTTACGTTTGGACTTCACTTTTTGTCCTTTGGCCCACTTCATGATTTCACGGGTCCTTATGTTCAGTTCATGCCCCATATATATTCCTCGAGCTTTGATATTGTTTTGTGCCAAAGGAAATTTTTGGCGTTTCAGCTTTTTGGGCTTCTCCTCTTTCAATCCTTCGCCACTTTCTTCACCCTCAAAAATAGGTGGAGGTACAAGAATGATGGAGAAATAATCTTTCACACTTTCGATGGGATGGAGAAGGTTTTCATTGAGACATTGTTCGTCAATTTGGTCGGGCTCAACCTCATCAACATTAACGCCCTCATCATCTTTTAATTTCTCTTCCACCCCATCTTCTTCATAATCAACATCTTCATCAACAACCATACTATCACTAGCAGGAGACGGAGAGAGAATCGGTAGTTTGTCATTAATGGAAGCGTCCTCCCATTCATAACGTTCAAGTTGGATAGAACTAGTATCTCGCTCACAACCTCTCAATGCTTCTATTACTTTAGTAACTTGTGCTTCCAACATATCCATGGTTGCTCCTAATTGCTGTTTTTGTTGACGATTTTCCTCCTTCAAACTTGTCAAAGCCTCTTCCCATGATTACTTTTTAGGTTGCGGAGGATCATAATAATGTGGCTCAAGATTGTTCCATGCCTGGCTTGAATGGTTCCCCACTCTTGATTATAAGAATTAGGAGACGGACTATATTGTTGTTGCCATGGCTGGAATAAACTCTTTTCTTGCACCTGTTGAGAATACTCAGGGAAATATGTCCTAGATGAACAATTAGTAGTAGTATGATAATAAACACCACAATTAGCACATGCTTCTTGAACATTATAATTAATAAAATTTCTTTGTGCGACAAGAATGTCTATTTTTTTAGATAGATCGGCTAGTTGTCTGCTCACTTCTAGATAGGCCAATTCATCATCGATGTTTATTCCATACATCCCTCAAAAGTATCTCACACCTTAATTTTAAACAACTAAAACAAAAAGAAAATAATAAAAGAAAACTATTTACACTACAAAGAAAATAAAAAAAGAAAATTATTTTCAATACACTAGAAAAATTGACTTGTTCGCAACACATGAGTCCTAGTCACACGACGCCAAAATATGATGGAGAAATCTCCCTCTTATTAAAATTACCTAGCAAGTGCACTAGTTTATCAATGTAGTAATATGATTACTTGCAAGGGTCGAATTCACAGGGACTAAAGTGGAACAAGTATATTTTATTAATGTATTAAAGTAACCAAAAGAAGGGTTTGATTGGTTTAATTATTAATCTAAGAAAACAAAATAAAATAAGCAAAGAAATCAAGAAACAAGGGATTCATGGATTGAAGATCATAACAATTGTCACTTTATGCTTTTTATTTCATGTAAAAAGGCTTCAATCTCATTCTTGGATTCATTCACACAATCATGAGTTGGGACGGTTTGGTGTGCGATTTGCAACTCAAATATTCTCTTTTTATTATACTCCAGTTACGTAAATATAATAATTGAAGAATTCATGAAGATCAAAAGAATATATGAACCTAGATCCAATTAAATTCAGTTACGTCCTCAATTAGGTCTAAATAGTAAAATAATGGTCAATGAATCTATGTCCGAGTTACTGTAACAATGGATACCCACAAATTCTAGGGCTAAAAGTATTTTAACATAAATCTGAAACCCTAGAACGAATTAAGAATATTTTACTACGCTAGAATGATAATGAATTAAGAATTACAAACTATAGCATAACGATCATGTATTGTTACTACCAATTCAGAAATCAAATAACTTAGCCTCGAAGGGCCATTAAAATAAACAAATACAAACCTTGATTTAAATCTTTAATCCTTGTAAAAACCTAAACTATGTAATATATGTTAAGGGAGAAGAAAAGATAGATCAGATCTCCCAAAAACTTGTCTAGGAATCCTTTATATAGAAGGAGGGAGGAGTGATTCCTAATTTACAGCCAAAATAGGTCAATTTCTAATCAAATTAGGATTCTGACGAAAATCCGTCACAAATCTGCATCAAATCTGTTGGAACTGCCCTTTTTATTCTGTGACGGACCAGTCACAATTTTTCTATCACAAAGGCGAGGCGCCAGCCTCACCTAAAGCCTTACGGCCGCCAAACATGGGCCCGATGACTGCTCGCGAGGCGCCAGCCTCACCTAGAGCCAGGCGACCGCCTCCTCCTTGGTGCATAAGCGTGCGGCCAGCTCTCGGCCACAACCTTGTTTCCTCGGCCAAGCCTCCTCCTGGCCGGCCCAATTCCTTGCTGCTTTGGCCAGCTGCCTTGTTTTCTCGGCCTCACTCATGCATTCGGCTGGCTAGCTTCCTTTTTTCACCTATGTCCCTCCTTTTCCAGTGAATTGCAATTTAGCCTTTGAACTTTATAATACCACTTTACTCCTTAATTTTCCATAATTGCACTTCAACCCCTGTACTTTCAAAACACTAACTAAACACATTAAATTCCCAAGGTTTTGACCATTAAATAAGCTTGGAAACATATCTTTTGGATGGGGTAAAACCACATCCATCACTCTCCACTTCAACGGCGTCAATCCAAGCCGACCAGGCCTTGTACGACGAAGAGCAGGCCTCAAAGGCGCACGTGCGGTGTTGTTAACCAATCCTACTCAAATAAGGAATGTGAACAATTATAATATTCTTAGGATTATAATCTTATTTTACATGCTTTCTTATCAAACAAAGACTCTACTGTGCTATGCCTATATAAACATGCCATAATTCACATTATTTGGGTAATCTATTTTTTGACTCAAAACTCTTGTCAATTAATTTCTCTCTCTAAACACAAATACTTACTCTAACGCCGGTGATGCCCCGACCTAGTTTACGTGTTTGTTCATCTTTTTCAGGCTATTCAGTCATACAGGATACAACTTGCAGTTGAATTTGGGTGAATCCGAACGTTTTTGGTATCATCAGATAATATGTATATCAAATTATTTTGTTATTTAGAAATGTGATGTAAAGTGTTGCAGCGGAATAAAAGAAATAGTAACCGGATAGGCAATTAATTGAAACAACGACTAATTGACCCAATTCGAATCCACGAATTAGGGTTTGGCAAAATTAACACCTAAAAGATGAGAACCTTAAAGAACAGAAGGAATTCACCTTCAATAAGCCAATGAAGACTTACAATTGCAAAGCAATCAAAATAATTTATCAAAATTCAACTCTAAAAATAAAAACTAATAAAGAGAGTATTTATACCCTAAACATAACCCAAAAATCTAAGGAAAAATCTAATTAAACAAAGTACCAAAATACCCTTACAAAATCCTTTTAAAAACTGGAAAAGAAACAAATCTGCTGAAAATCTGCCGCCATCACGACTCGTGCTAGATATCACGAGTCGTGCCCTGCTCAATCCAATCGTGATACGAATCATGTTCTTTGATACACTCGTGCTGCTTTTTGTTACGAGTCGTGACAGGGGTCACGAGTCGTGCCCGTTGCTGTTCCCGGCTCTACGCCACTTGTTCTCCCGGTCTTTGGTTCTTGCTACATCATATACCCCCACTTGAAAAGGATTCGTCCCTGAATCCGAGCAAGCATAAAAATAACATCCCATGGCAGTGTTTAGTCCAGCATTTGAATATGCAAATACAGGCTTTGACGTTCCGTTGTCGATCTTCCGCCCCGTCCTCCCCTTGGGCAATTTCTTAGGCAAAGAACCTGAAACAATAAATTTAGAAATACAAAGAGAGCTAAGTCTTTTCTCCTTTCCTTTGCAACCACCACTCCCCACGCCCTTCAATGGGCACAAAACGAACCGACACCCATGTTTAACCAACTGGATCACATTAGTACGCCCACAATGCATAGACCCAACATCAAAATGCCATGGCCTCCCAAGAAATAATTAGCAAGCGCTCATATCCACAATGTCACAAGTAATCACATCCACATGTTTGCCAATAGCAAAAGGAATGATACACTGATGTGTTACCTTCAAAGAGCCAGTAGCATTGATCCACCCAACAATATAAGGAGATGGATGGTTACGCACCTCAAGCTTGAGCTTATTTACTAAACCACGTGCCACCAAGTTCTCACTGCTTCCGCTATCAATAATAATGTGTACTGCCATATCATTGACCTTACCCATTGTACGAAATATATTATGTCAAGCAGGATTAACCTCTTCCACGGGAGTAGGCAACAAAAGTTTACGAGCCACAAACAACTCATGGTCCCCACATTCAGCATCATCCCCATTAGGATCGATATAAACGATCTCACAATTACCATTATCATCACCATCCTCACGATCCACCATATTAACATTCTTTCTAAGAGGACAACCACTGGAAATATGGCCTGCCTGCCCACATTTAAAACACTTGGTGCCATAGTTTTTGGCATAAGGATTTGCGTTCTGTTGACCACCAGTAGCAGGGGCAGCGGTCTTTTTTGCAGGAGCAACAGCTGGACTTGATTGTCCGGCTACAACGGACTTAGAACACACACCTTGTGTTGTCTCTTTGGCCACATTCGCATTACTAATAGAAGAACAAGAAACTGGGCTCCCAAGAGTAGTAAGCTGACGTTCAACTGTTGAAGTCCGATCAATAGCCTCATCTAAAAAGTGAACTGGCGTTAACTCAACCTGATTTCGAATGTCAACACGAAGCCCAGAAATATACCTAGCAGTTAATTGTGCATCCGACTCACACAAATCATTACATGCTGACCAGGAGTGAAATTCATTCGTGTACGCACCAACTGATTTAGTACCCTGTTCACACTCCAAAAATTTTCGATAAAGTTTTTGTTCAAAATCTGCGGGTAAAAATCGTTGCCTTAAAGCTTGTTTCATCATAGGCCACTCAGTAACCATTGGTCGGTTGTTACGAATATTTTGGGTGCGTAATTGCTTCCACCAAGCAGATGCACCACCCCTCAATTTATAAGCCACATAAGGAACTTGTCGTTCCGCAGGAATATTCATTAAAGCAAAATATTTTTCTACTTCTTCAAGCCAATCAGAAAACTCAACCATATCTAATTCACCCCTAAAGAAAGGCAAATCAGCTCTAATTTTAGGGGATTGTTCATAAATAAGATTACCTCCGACTGGCTGACCACGACGATTAAAAGCCCCACGTTGGACACGTTCATCTTGTCGATCTGGCCTTTGTCCAAGATTGGCAATACCAACTTGCAAATCCTACAAAGCCTCTGTCAACAATCTATCACTTTCAGCGCGTTGCGCTTCTCTTTGCTCTTCGCGTTCAACACGCTCTGCCTCGCGTTGCTCCAAATCATGTCTGAATCGTTCTAGCACAGCAGCTAAATCACCGGGGTTTGCTTGATTGTTGGCCATCTTTCTCCTAGGATCGTCCGATTTCTGATACCAATTGATGTAAAGTGTTGCAGCAAAATAAAAGAAATAGTAACCGGATAGGCAATTAATCGAAACAACGACTAATTGACCCAATTCGAATCCACGAATTAGGGTTTGCAAGATTAACACCTAAAAGATGAGAACCTCGAAGAACAGAAGGAATTCACCTTCAACAAGTCAATGAAGCCTTACAATTGCAAAGAAATCAAAATAATTTAACAAAATTCAATTCTAAAAACAAAAACTAATAAAGAGAGTAATTATACCCTAAACATAACCCAAAAACCTAAGAAAAAAAAGTAATTAAAAAAAGTATCAAAATACCCTTACAAAATCCTTTTAAAAACTAGAAAAGAAACAAATCTGCTGAAAATCCGCCGCCATCCCGACTCGTGCTAGATATCACGAGTCGTACCCTGCTCAATCCAATCGTGATACGAATCGTGCTCTTTGATACACTCGTGCTAATTTGTGTTACGAATCGTGACAGGGGTCACGAGTCGTGCCCGTTGCTGTTCCCAGCCTACGCCCTTGTTTCTGGTGCTGGTTCTTGGTACATCAAAATGACACTTATTTTGAAATCAAACAAAAAGAAAAATGAAAATGATTATTAAGAAATGACAAGAGTGTATTACTAGCAGTGGTGAAGCCAAATGAAGGTGGAATGGGGTCACTCGAACTCCGTGGCGAATCTAGAATATTGGGGAAACGATTATTATGAAATGAAAAGAGTGTATCCTAAGTTGTAGATTATTTATAATTTAGGTCTATTTTGCAATAAAATGAAAAATTAAACACTACTATATTTTTTTTTTTTACACGACTCCCTTCCATTCGAGGTGCCTTCACCGGTGCTCGACCCCTTAAGTTTAAACAAACTAGCCTAAGCCCGTGTCCAAGGCCACGTTTTTTGATTTTGTTTTTTTTTTTAAAATTTTTTTTTAAATAAAAAAAAAAATTAAAATTAAATTTTTTTTTTTTGGGGCAAAATGTGAGGGACCAAATAGTTCCTCCATTTTAAAATTCAAACTGAATGGAGAGAGAGAGAGAGAAGGGTATGTGTGTGTTTTTAAAACAAAAAAAAAAAAAATTTTAAAGGGAGGGCAAAATGGGAAAGTAACAAAATAATGGGGGCAAAACGATAAAGTTGGCGGATGAAACTGTTCATGGAACAGTGCCAACCTTCCCTCATTTATACTATAGATGTTATTTTAGCACCTCCAAAAAAAATGTACTCTAGAAACACTATTTTTTATCATTTTTATCCATTTATTTGTGATAAAACTACACTATAGTACTACTATTCTGATCCCCTTGTGCCAAATTTCTATATGAAAATATCTTTTTTGTTCCATAAGCAATTTCAACCCCCTTTTAAGATTTTTCCCACTTAGCAACTACTACTGAAACCTAGTATCAGGCTCCGTTTGTTGAGGAAAAGATTTTTTTCAAAACGTTTTCTCCAATTTTTTGATGTTTGGTAAACATCGAAAAATGAAGAAAATATTTTTTCCACTTTTCTAAGTAAAATAACTTACGAATTTTTCATAACTAAAATATTTTCCGAAAAATTATAGCACACTCACACATATACCTAACTTTTGATACACCCCCACGTTACCCACCCCACATTAATCACCACGACCCCAAACCCCCCGATCGGGTAAATTTTTTTTTAATCATTTTAAATTTATTTTTAACAACTCTCCATCTCACTTTACTCACCAGCACCACCACCACCCTTAACCCCCCCTCATCGGTTAAAAAATATTTAATCATTTTAAATTTATTTTTAACAACTTCCCACCCCACCCCACTCACCACCACCACCCCCTGCCCCACCCCCCGTCGGGTAAAAAAAAAATTTAATCATTTTAAATTTATTTTTAACTGCTCACTCCCACCACCTCAATGTCAAAAAATATTTTTTTGTTTATTTTAAAATTATATTTTAACAACTCCCCCACTCCCAATCAATTTTTTTTTATTCATATTAAAATTATTTTTTAACAACCCTCAGCACCCCCACCAACCTCCCTCGCATGATCAAACTTTTCTTACTTATAATTAAATTAATTTATTTTTTAACAAATCCTCCTCCCAACCCCACTCCCCTACCATCGGCCACCCATCCTAATCCCCCCCTCCCCCACAGCTACCTTATCACCACCCTAGCCTACCCATCATTTTAGCCTTTATATTTTTCCCACCACCCTATCCTACCCCTACCCTACCCCACACCCACCCACCTCACTCCTACTAATCCCCACCTCCTACCCTATCACCCAACCTATATTACCCTACCCTATCCCACCCTAACTCTTTCAACTCATCTCAAATTGTGTTTTTATCGAAAAATATTTTCATTGAACGAATGAATTTTTTTCGAAAAACATTTTCCTTACCAAACAGTCGAAAACATGTTTATCTCATTTTTCGGAAAATATTTTCATTTTTCGAAAAACATTTTAAAGGAAATCATTTTTCGAAAGTTATTTTACGAGAAATAAACGGAGCCTAAGTGTATTTTTACATGTATGTTTGCGAAGATGAGGCTGCTTCTCTATCTAGCGTTGAAAAAAAGAACCATGTATAAAAAGTGAGAAGAACATTTTGATACGGAAGGAGTATCTTGTAAAATTATGATTTTATAGTGCCATATATATAAAAATAAAAATAAAAAATACAACTAATATCTTATCTTGATTCAATCGTAATCAAGAGCAGGCGGTAGCTAGGTTATCGGGCTCAAATGTACGTGTGAGGAACTAAAAGAACATGACAGGACATATCAGATTAACGTCTAAATACATTGTTTTGTTGCACGTACGACTGAATTATTTAAGTTACTTAATCAATCATGCACATTAACGCACTAAACAAATGGACCCAACTACTCCATCCCTCCCAGAATCCCTATGTCCAAATAATATTTTCAATTTTTTTTTGTTATTATTATAAATGAATTTTGAACAATTATTATATGTTTATTTAATTATCCTACTAATAATGAAAATATAAAACATGTTATTGATACTTATTGCTCAAAAATCATTTGTATTCGTAGGAATTGCAAAAGAAATAGGAATATCAGTTTTTGTCACGAATTAGTTAGTTAGTCAGATGTATAGATCCAGTAATCCAATCCAACTATTACATACTATTAATGGTAGTCGACATTAATGAATTCGCATGGCGAAGCTAAGGCCAAGTCATTGGTGATCATTTGACTCATTTCATTTGAAGTTGTGTCACTTTTATCATTTTCAAACTTAAAAATTTTAACATTTTTACCACTACATAAGTTAATTTTATCATTATTAACTCCCATTGATTTATTAAAAAATGTTAATACTCCCTCCGTCCCGGTCTATACTTCACTATTTTGATGAAGCACGCAAATTAAGAAAGCAATATATATATTCAAAAAATAATGAGAGAGGCAGAAGGGTTGTGAGAGGAAAGAAGTGAGTGGATATGACAAGTGAGACCCATAATTTAAATGTGTGAGACAGAAAAGTTAGTGGGTATAATAGAATATTAATGAACCTATTCCATTTTAAAAAATGTGAAGCTTCTATCGGAACACCCATTTAGATAAGAGGTGAAGCTTCGAACAGGACGGAGGGAGTATATCATAATTTTAACTCATTCAATAAAATTTCATACTTTGCAACCTGCAGAATATTAGACTATCCCCATCAGTGACCCTGACCCAACTCAACCTCAAATAAAATATTAATTTCTCTCACTTCATATACACACTCCCAACCTTATATAATTTATACTCCCATCAGTGACCTCGACTCAACCCAACCCAACCCAACCTTTTAAAAATAAAATATTTATTTTTTCTTTACTTCAACTTACCTAAAATACTTATCATTTTATTTTTTAAAACAATGTATTACTAATAATATTTTTAAAATTACCGGTAAAATTATTAAAAATAATTACCCATACAATTATAAAAAAAAAAAAATTTTGATATATTTTTTATTTTATTATTTTATATAATTATATAAAATATATTAATTTTAAAAATATATTTATATAAATACAAAATCAAAATAATTTGATCAAAAAAAAAAAAAAGAGGTGACCCAACCGGGGCCAACCTCAGGACAGCCAATTGCCCAAGATCACCAATTTTGATGACTTTTCATGCTTTTTCTTTTTTTTTTTTTTTGGGTGACTCTCACAAGGAGAGTCACCGTTGGGGATGATCTTAGACTATCCCCATCAGTGACCCTGACCCAACCCAACCTCAAATAAAATATTAATTTCTCTCACTTCCATATACACACTTTCAACCTTATATAATTTATACTCCCATCAGTGACCTCGACCCAACCTGACCCAACCCAACCTTTTAAAAATAAAATTAATATATAAAATATATTAATTTTAAAAATATATTTATATAATACAAAATCAAAATAATTTGATTAAAAAAAAAAATGCACAACCGGGGTCAACCGAAGGGCAACAAATTGCCCAAAGTCACCAATTTTCATGACTTTCCTTGCTTTTTCTTTTTTTTTTTTTTTTTTTTTTTTTTTTGTGGGTGACCGATATGTATAGTCTTAGTACAACAAATATGACTTTTATTAGAAACACTTTAAAATGTGCCGAGAGTACTTATCTTCTTGTAACAAACAAAAAATTGACAAATATGTACATCTCATGGATAAGGGGGAGTACTATTTTGTGTATCACACACGAGGTTAAAAGAATCGCTAGACAATCAATAGGCTCCGTCTAGCACCTAGTCGCCTACATCAGTTGGTAATAGCAGTCTAATCAAGACGTGTTTGGTTGAATTATTCCTTTATCAAAAAAAATATCTCTTCTTATATTTTCAAGAAAAAAAAGTAAGTTTGATCTCGCATGGCTGAGACAAGGCCGAGAATTTACATGATGAAATATCTTGATGTCACTGCGAGATGATAGATGGTGGTGAAGCCTATCAAACCTTAACTGAATATTCGGTGTCGCAAGTGTACTAATGAAGAAGATGAATATGAAGATGGAGAAAGAACTGAGATGGAAAGTGAAACTAATTTGATAATTTTGTTCGTAAGCCCTAAATTGAAATTTGAGATTTCAGTTAATCAATTTACGACTTCAATATTAAGTTCGAGGATATTATGAAATTTATACTGATAATAAGAACCGATGCCGTTTAAGGACCAATATTTTATTAAAATTTTAAATAGCAAATTGGATCTTGATGATAGGCGGCGTTCAGTCCGACTAGTTGGGGCGAAGGACGCCTATATGGAGATTTTTCGAATGGATACAATTTTTGGCAAACTGAAATTATTGTGCCATTTCATGGTTGTCTGACGCCTAAGCGATGCGACCAATTTTCCAAACAATGATCTCTCTCTCACACACCCACAAACATACATATATTTCCTCCGTCGCACTACAACCTTTTCAGTTACTTTTTGCATGAGAATTAAGAAAAATGTAGTAGGTGTTGTAAATATGAAAAGTGAGGTAGGAGAGAGAAAGTGGGGTAGGAAATAATAATTGAATTGTTGTTATTAGTATGACACGTGAGTTTCATTAATATAAGAGTAATAAAACATTTTCATTTTATAAAGTGTGTAATTTGTAATCGGACAATCAATAAGAAAAATATTTAGTTTGTAGTGGGATGGAGTGTATATATATATATTCCCTCCGTCCCATTAGTATTAGCACAAACACTGTTTGCGCAAAAATTAAGGAATATGATATTTTAATAAAATGTTGTGAGTGTAAAAGAATGAGTGGAGAGAGAATGAGTGGAGGGTGTAATAAATTATAATGGTGTTGTGAGTATTAAAATAATGTAGGAGAGAGAATGAGTGGGGTTGGGTGAATATTTTATTAATATTAAGTTGCCTTTTTGGGAGTGTGCGGATATTAGCGGGACGCCCAAAAAGGAAAGTGTGCTAATATTAGCGGGACGGAGGGAGTATATATTATATATATACTCCCTCCGTCCCGTCCGACTTAGGACATTCACTCTCGACACGGAGATTAAGGAATACTATTATAATATTAGAAGAGAGAATGAGTGGAGGATGTGTTGTGAGTGTGAAAAATTAAATAGGAGAGAGAATGAGTGGGATAAATAGTGATGAGATTATTGTTGTGAGTATGACAAGTGGGTCCCATTTAATATAAAAGTAATATAAACTTTCCATTTTGAGCCGTCCTAAGTCGGGTGGGACGCCCAAAATGGCAAAACGTCCTAAGTCGGACGGGAAGGAGGGAGTATATATATATACATATTACGAAATAATTCACATTTCTGGAACTTCATCATGGCAATAATTCACATTTCTGGAACTTCATCATGGCATTAATCATATCAATTATCAACCATTAAATCATGTATATAAAATCATACAGCAAATTTGAACTCCAAAAAAATTGCATTATTGATTGATGCATGAGTTTGATTGATTGATAGATATGGGCATGCACAAACATCAAAAGTGAACTATTTTGGCATGTTAAACCTTCAACATTTCTAGTATAGTTACCCATATGAATTAGACAACCACTTGAAACCCTTGATTCATTCACCTCACCCACTCTTTATAGCATTAAGACTTGCAGGGACTTATAAGTTTCTCAAAACCCTTTCCTAGTTTCCTATATAAACACCTCCAATATAAGCTTCAAACACCCATTCTCTTCTCTCTCTCTCTCTCTCTCTCTCTCTCTATCTCTCTCTCTCTCCCTGTGTGTGTTAAAAATGGCAATGATACCGAAGATCACGAGAAAGAAGAACAGAAGGGTAGTGAAGATCTCGAAGATGAGTAGTAACGAGCGGCAGCTGCGGCAGCTCCATAGGATAATTCCCGGGGGCAGGCAAGAAATGGACATGGAGACCTTGTTCCAAAACACAGCCATGTATATCTTCCTCCTTCAATCCCATATATCTATTCTCAAGAATCTATGTACCCTATTTGGTGCACAAGAACCCTGAGACATTAATTTTTCTAAAACTCAGACCCCTTATCTTATTTAAGACTCTAAGTACTACATCCGTTTCTAGATAAATGTCAAGAATGTAAAAATAATATCTCTAAATAAATGAATATCCATTTCTTTGTGATTTATGTTAGCTTGATTAGTATTTTCATATGTACAGGCAATGGTTGTTAGCACCTTAAGATTACTTTACATGTTTAAAAAAGATGTATTTTCATCTTATTGTATTATGTACTCCATTTGTCCCTAAAATGTCCATAAATGAATGTCAAAAAAAAAAAAAAAAAAAAAAAAAAAATCAAATTTGCTATTGATCAGGATAAAATTTGAATTATTTTCCGAAATTCATTTAAAGGGAAGAAGGAATCCACTCTTATACTCTTTCCGTTTCTAGATAAATGTCAAGTATGTAAAAATAATATCTCTAAATAAATGAATATCCATTTCTTAGAAGTTACTGAACTCTTTCATCAATTATCGTATGGTGATTCATTATGTCAGCTAGATTTGGAAGAAAGTCCGAACGAATGAAAGATAAAATGTTGATATTTCAATACTCATGATGTAACAACCCAAAAAAAATTTGATACTATTTATTTAGTAATTTTTTTTTAAATCAATTATTTAGCTATTTAATTAATTATTTGTGACTATTCCTTTTCCTAGATGGATTAAATTAAATGGGCCTAGTTTATTTAAATTAGGATATCTAAATTGGATTTCCTACTTGAACTTGGGTTAAGTTGGGTTGGGTTTAGGAAAACCACAATGTAATTATATTTCATAAATCTTGAGGCTTTTGGGTTCTTAAACTGATGGAGCCTTTTCACTTGTTATAACGGCAAGAGGGATTTAGGAAGGTGCCGCATATATATTAGAAATAGATAGAGGGCCACGGCAAGGGAGTAAACATCAAAGTAGAAATTGAGAAAATAGAAGAGAGGGAGGCGGCTCTCAGGAGAGTGAGAAGAGATAGTGAGACAGAGAGAGAAAGGCAGAGGAGTTGAGGTTTAAAGAATAAAAAGGGAGAAGGCAAGCTGGACCTTGAGACAAGCAACCAAACCAAGTGAGTATCCGTTTCGTTTTAAATTACTGTTCTTGAATTTAAAAATTTAGAAGAAACCCTAGAAAATTCTTGAGATTAATTAGGGTTGTTTTTTTTATATTAAGGATTAATTAAGAATGTTCAAATGAGATTTTGATAAAAGATTATTAATTGAAAACCTAAATGTATCTTACTCCAACCTTCATTGGGGAATTTTTAGGTTAGGTGTAACCAAAGATTAGATCTTTAAGCTTTATGATGAAATATTCTAAGAGGGGGACAAAGATAACATCTTTCATGGAGATTTAGATGTAAAGATTGAAACTTTACAAAAAATCCACCATTTTTACATACTAAAGATAGTAAGCAAGACGTAAATCACAACTAGAAACAGGACCTTTACCGACGGACTTTACCGACGGACTCCGTCCGTCGGTAATACCGGCGGAAAATAATCATTTACCGACAGAAAATAATTTCAATTTACCGGGAATTTTTTTTTTAAATTTCGTTTTGTCCGTCGGTAATTGATGAAATTCCGTCGGTATTACCGACGGACCATGTCCGTCGGTAATACCGTCGGACCCCGTCCGTCGGTAACAAAGCCATATATATATACGCGAAAATTTTCCATTTTTAATTACGCTTCATTTTAATTACGCCTCCTTCCTCAGTACGCGAACCCTAACGCCAACGCCGTTGCGCCGAGCCTCGCCGTCGCCGGTAAGCCCTCTTTCTCTCTCTCAATCGCTTTCTCTCTCTCACTCGATTTCTCTCTCTCACTTTCTCTCTCTCTCATCAGTAATTCACCAAGAACACGCCGTCACCGCCTCTCTTTCCATTCGCCGTTTGCCGTCGCCGGTACGTTCTCTCTCTCTGGCTTTCTCTCTCTCAATCGTTGCCTCTCTCTCACTCGATTTCTCTCTCTCACTCACTTTTTCTCTCTCTCATTAGTCACATCGTAGTCCCGTTCAGAAGTCGTCGTTCCTCGCCCTCGCTCGCCGTTCATCGCCGTCACTCTAAGGTTTTGATTTGGTTTTGAATTGTTACTTGTTAATTTTTCGATTTGTTAATTTCTATCAGTGTTTCTTTGGGTTGAAGGGTTACTTGTTAATGTTTCAGCTTCTTGATTTTTATCTTTGTTTTTTTATTGTGTTGAACTGTTACCTGTTAATGTTTCGATTTCAGACTGATTATGATGTTCTGATTGGAAGATCGGTTTGTAATTTGTAGATCATTTTGGTATCTTACGATAAATATGAAATTATTTGGTAAGAGCCTTTGAGAGATAGCTCATAACTGTCGTTGAAATCGTCCAGTATCGTTAAGATCTTTGTGCAATATGCAACTTGGGAATTGTATTCTTGAATGATTTTGTTAGATGTGGGATTTCGTTCTAGGCTAGAAACTAGGTTATGATTATTAGACATTTAATTGTTGCTATGGAAGGTTAGTTTTTGAAACTAAATAAATTCAATGCGTCTCCTTAATGTTTTTATGGTGTGGCACATATTTTTTTTTATCTGCCTGTGATGAATTGTGGTTGCCTTTACACGGAAATTAGGCTATTCTAATTTATGTAAGAATCCCATGATATATATTGTAATTACATTCGGTATCTGATTATATACTCCCTCCGTTTCTAATCCAAGTCCTAAATTGTGATATTTTTCAGTCATTTAGCACCCTAGCCAGAATATCTTTATTTTCAATAAATTTTTCTTTCCTCTGTGTGAATCCTTAGGTGATTTAGCTGAAACAGTGATATTGACTGGAGAAAGGAGAAGGCTGAAACAGTAATATCACTATCTGATTATCTTGATGAGTCCTTAATTTTGAATACATTTTTTGTGCTTTTTTGCTAGTAAAATCACTACTATCAGATTGTCTTGATTAGTCCTAGATTTTTAACACAATTCTTGTTCTCTTAAAAAAAATAAAAAAATAAATAAATAAATAAATAAAACAAAATAAATAAATAAAATTAAAATAAAATAAAATAAAATAATAATAATAATAATAATAAATAATAATAATAATAATAATAATAAAAAAAATATAATAAAAAAAAATAAAAAATAAAAATAAAATAAAAATAAAAATATACATCTACATATATGTATATATATAAATAAGATGAGAGTCTTTCTCACCCACAGCTATCAAAATCCGTCCATCTTTGATCAAAAAAGATAGAGCAAATAAGTTCTCCACTGTTTGAGCAAAGGATTTTCTGTTTAATAAGGGTTTTTCCAGTTTCACTGTCCTCTTCTCTCTAAGGATCTCAAACATCACAGCCATGTTTGTGACAGTGTCTGTTTTCTCTTCACTGGTGTTATATGGTCACACGTAAAAACAAGGTAACAGTATAACACCAGTGAAGAGAAAACAGAACTTTCCTCCAATTTTTTCAATTCCACCTTCCATTTACTCAAGATCCTGATTGCAGAATCTTCCTCATGAGCTTGAAAGCTGACGGTGTTGCCCTCAATCTCACGGTGGTCATAGTCGTGGTAGTTAAACATTCATTTTATTTGGCATGTAATCAAACAAACATATTTTATTTCCCTTTTCCTTTTTCTTCCCTTTTTCCCAAGCGAAACAGTTTTCCTTTCCCCTTTTTCCCTTTCCCTTTCCCCTTTTCCCTTTCCCCTTATCCCCTTATCCCCTTTTCCGTTTCGCTTTAGGTTGTTGGATACAGTTTCCCTTTATTTGATGTTCAAACAAAACATTTTCCCTTTTCCCTTTCCCCTTTCCCCTTTTCCCCTTTCCCTTTTCCATTATCCCTTTCCTGTTTCGCTTGATTTGGATGGTTGTTTCAAGCGAAACAGGTTGTTTGTGTTTCTTTTATGTTGGGATTTGTTTAAAACAGGTTTGACAGGTTTACAGGTGGTTTAATAATAAAAAAGAATTTTTTTTTTAAAATCTGGACAAATTACCGACGGATATTTCCGTCGGTAAAAATAATAAAAAAATTAAATTACTCTCGTTAACGACGGATATTTCCGTCGGTAAATAAATAAAAATAAAAAAATAAAACTAATTACCGACGGACATTTTCGCAGGTAAAGTTTTATATTACCGACGGATGTATCCGCGGGTAAAACTTAAGTTTTTCGGCGGTTATATCCGTCGGTAAAGGGATTTATTATTTTACTATTTACCGATGGAAATTTCCGTCGGTAACCTCCGGCGATGGCTCCGGCACACCGGCCGGCGTACGTCCTTGCCGACGGACGATTTTCGGCGGAATTTTCTCTTTACCGATGGACTATCTGCCGGTATTACCGGCGAAATTGATCCGCCGGTATTACCAACCAATTATTTTCGACGGAATCCGACGGACTAATTCCGTAGGTAAATGGACATTTTCGACGGAAATGGGGAATTACTGACGGAAATTTTCGTCGATAAAAGCCCTGTTTCTAGTAGTGAATCTATGATTTTTAGTATATAAAGATTGAATCTTTAAATTTGCCCTACATCTTTTGAGCCATTATCTTTGACTTAGGTGATCCTTAGAGCAATTTTTATAGCATTTTGTGGAGAAATTAGTGTAAAGATTGGAACTTTACACTAATATCCCACTTAGGATGCTAGGATAATACTAAGGAAGTATAGATCTAAGATATTTTTATACAAATATTGGATCTTTATGGCTCATCCTATGTTCTTAGTACCCCAATAGATGGACAATCATAGAAAGGCTAGATCTAGGGACAAAGGGGGAGCATTTAGTAAACAAAGATAGCATTTTTATCTAGGAATATAAAAAGGACCACATCATCTTTAGGTGAATCATCCCTAGAACAAGTCTTTGTTCATCCTTGGGAGAGGATTTCCTCGAATCACTTGTGTAGGGGAGTGGAGAATGATAGATCTACATTGCTAAAGTATAAAGACGGAAACTTTACAAGATAATAACAAATAATAAAAGAGATAATATAATGTGAGAGTAGATCTACAAGAATAAAGTGCAAAGATTGAAACTTTATCTCATAATAGCAAGTAATCGAAAAGTATTAAAGAGAGTAAAAGTGTATAGATGTAGATTAGGGTAGGGAGAAGGAGAGATTACCAATTGTTGGTTGATCTCTATCTTCTTAAGGGTGTTTCTTGAGTATAGGTCTATTAGGAATAGATTAGGATTAGATTGGTTTAGGAGAGAGAGTGGGCTCTTAGGTTTTAGGAGAGAGAATTCGTGTTTAGATTTCTGTAGAGGTTTATTACTTAAAAACTGTTATTGAAAATGGATAGAGAAGGCCTCAATTATAGTCTTCTGCCATGCTACGGATAAGGCCGCGCGGCGCCATCTTTCGCTAAAAGAGGCCGCGCGGCTTCTTTTTCTGACGACTCAGCCTGTTTCTAGAGCAAGGCAAGGTGACAGATTTGGAAGCTTCTTTCCAGCGAGATCCTATTCAGTTTTGTAATTTCTGGTTGGTCCTTCCTTCCTCAGAAAGTAATGAAAAGTTCCCGAATTGCCCCTAAACTTCATGAAAGTTTGGGAAATTGCTAGGAAACTCAGATTGGTGGTTGTGAGCCAGATTTGGGTACTTACAGGATGACGGCAGTATTATGAAGAGTTAGGTTTATTTAATAATCGAATAGTTGAATTGGAGCTAGTGGGTTGTACTAGTCGTTAGGGGTGTAAATGGTTCAGTTTGGTTTGGTTTGGACCAATTTACAAACCAAACCACTAGTCATCGGTTTGGGAATGGAAAAGTTGAAACCGAACCAAACCGAACTACCATGGTTTGGTTTGGTTTGGTTTGGTTTGATTCGAACCGCGGTTCATTTGTGTGGTTCAGACCACGATTTAGACCGTGGTTCAGACCGCAATCTAGACTATGGTTTAGACCACAATTCAAACCTTGATTCAAATCGTGATTCATATTATGCTTCAGACCGCAACTCATTATCAAATTTGTTTAAAATTTTCTATGATCACAAAGAAAGAGAGAGAGTGCGGGAGTTGAGGAGGAACGTCGAAGAAAGAGAGAAAGTAAAGGAAGAATACATTATACAATGTTGATCGCATAGAGAACTTGATTAGTTATGTATCACTATAAAGATAATAAATATGAAATTAATATTGAATAAGATGCAAATAGAGGTTAGGATTAGTATGATTTAATGTAGGTTTTCTTATTGATCTAACGGTAAATATTACTCAACTTATAAGTAGATGGTCAATATATGCAATGTGGTTCGGTCTAGTGGTTTGATTAAATGGTTTGTGGTTTGGTTTGGCGGTTTGATTTGGCGGTCTCAAACCGCGTGGTTTGGTTCGGTTCGGTTTGGTTTGGAAGGGTCAAACCGCAAACCAAACCAAACCATGCGGTTTGCTGATTTTTGAGATCGAACCAAACCATTAGTGCTTAAAAATCGAACCAAATCGCATAGTTTGGTTCGGTTCGATCTCAAATCGCGGTTTGAACCGAACCGCTTACACCCCTACTAGCCGTTAGCATTGAATGTCATTTATTATGTAATGAATTATGATTAGGGTTGACGTTTGAGATACCCGTATTTTGAGAATTTATTTATGGTTAATGATTATTTATATTGTTGGAGTTTTGGGGGGTCGTTACAGTCCAACTGTGTATGATTTAAATCCTCATCCTACCTACGTAGGTATTTAGACCTTTTAGTTCATGTAACGTCAATGCTCGAGATTAATAATATGTATATCAAACTATTTTGTTATTTATAAATGTGACACTTATTTTGAAATCAAACAAAAAGAAAATGAAAACGATTATTAAGAAATGACAAGAGTGTATAACTAGCAGTGGTGAAGCCAAATGAAGGTGGAATGGGGTCACTCGAACTCCGTGCCGAATCTAGAATATTGGGGAAACGATTATTATGAAATGAAAAGAGTGTATCCTAAGTTGTAGATTATTTATAATTTAGGTATATTTTGCAATAAAATGAAAAATTAAACACTATTATATTATTTTTTTACATGACCCCTTTCCATTCCATTCGAGGTGCCTTCGTCAGTGCTCAACCCCCTTAAGTTTAAACAAATGTTATTTTAGCACCTAAAAAAAATGTACTCTAGAAACACTATTTTTATCATTTTGATCCATTTATTTGTGGTAAAATTACACTATAATACTATTCAGATCCCCTTGTGCCAAATTTCTATATGAAAATATCTTTTTTGTTCCATAAGCAATTTCAACCCCCTTTTAAGATTTTTCCGACTTCGCCACTACTACTGAAACCTAGTATAAGTGTATTTTTACATGTATGTTTTTGAAGATGAGGCTGCTTCTCTATCTAGCTTTGAAAAAAAGAACCACGTATAAAAAGTGAAAAGAACATTTTGATACCGAAGGAGCATCTTGTAAAATTATGATTTTATAGTGCAATATATATATATAAAAAAAAAAAAACCACTAATATCTTATCTGGTTTCAATCGTAATCAAGGGCAGGCGGTAGCTAGGTTATCGGGCTCAAAAGTACGTGTGAGGAACTAAAAGAAGATGGCAGGACATATCAGATTAACGTCTAAATACATTGTTTTGTTGCACGTACGACTGAACTATTTAAGTTACTTAATCAATCATATGCACATTAACGCACTATACAAATGGACCCAACTACTCCATCCCTCCCAGAATCCCTATGTCCAAATAATATTTTCAATTTTTTTTTGTTATTATTATAAATGAATTTTGAACAATTATTATATGTTTATTTAATTATCCTACTAATAATGAAAATATAAAACATGTTATGTTATTGATAGTTATTGCTCAAAAATCATTCGTATTCATAGTAACCGCAAACTAAAATTATTGTGCCGTTTTATGGTTGTCTGACGCCTAAGCGATGTGACCAATTTTCCGAACAATGATCTCTCTCTCACACACCCACAAACATACATATATTCCCTCCGTCGCACTACAACCTTTTCAGTTACTTTTTGCATGAGAATTAATAAAAATGTAGTAGGTGTTGTGAGTATGAAAAGTAAAGTGGGAGAGAGAAAGTGGGGTAGGAAATAATAATTGAATTGTTGTTGTTAGTATGACACGTGAGTTCCATTAATATAAGAGTAATAAAACATTTTCATTTTATAAAGTGTGTTGTTTGTAATGGGACGATCAATAAGAAAAATATTTAGTTTGCAGTGGAATGGAGTATAAATATATACTATTACAAAATAATTCACATTTCTGGAAACTTCATCATGGCATTAATCATTAATCATATCAATTATCAACCATTAAATCATGTATATAAAATCATACAGCAAATTTGAACTCCAAAAAAATTGCATTATTGATTGATGCATGAGTTTGATTGATTGATAGATATGGGCATGCACAAACATCAAAAGTGAACTATTTGGGCATGTTATACCTTCAACATTTCTAGTAGTTACCCATATGAATTAGACAACCACTTGAAACCCTTGATTCATTCACCTCACCCACTCTTTATAGCATTAAGACTTGGGACTTATAAGTTTCTCAGAACCCTTTCCTAGTTTCCTATATAAACACCTCCAATATAAGCTTCAAACACCCATTCTCTCTCTCTCTCTCTCTCTCTCTCTCTCTCTCTCTCTCTCCCTGTGTGTGTTAAAAATGGCAATGATACCGAAGATCACGAGAAAGAAGAACAGAAGGGTAGTGAAGATCTCGAAGATGAGTAGTAAAGAAAGGCAGCTGCGGCAGCTCTATAGGATAATTCCCGGGGGCAGGCAAGAAATGGACATAGAGACCTTGTTCCAAAACACAGCCACGTATATCTTCCTCCTTCAATCCCATATATCTATTCTCAAGAATCTATGTACCCTATTTGGTGCACAAGAACCCTGAGACATTAATTTTTCTAAAACTCAGACCCCTTATCTTATTTAAGACTCTAAGTACTACATCCAGTCTCAGAAAGATTGTCGAAAATAATTTCATTTTTTTTTTAAAAGGCAATCAAGTTCCCTGAGAAGAAGCTGGAGTTGGAATTATATACTATACACGTTTTACTCCTTCACATATCCAAAACCCTACCCACAGGAAAAAGGAAGGAAAATAAAGATAACGTAATGCATATTGCTCTTTGTGATTAATGTAGCTTGATTAGTATTTTTATATGTACAGGCAATGGTTGTTAGCACCTTAAGATTACTTTACATGTTTAAAAAAGATGAATTTTCATATTATTGTATTTTGTACTCCCTTTGTCCCTAAAATGTCCATAAATGAATGTCAAAAAAAATAAAAAAATAAAATCAAATTTGCTATTGATCAAGATAAAATTTGAATTATTTTCCGAAATTCATTTAAAGGGAAGAAGGAAGCCGCTCTTATACTCTTTCCGTTTCTAGATAAATGTCAAGTATTTAAAAATAATATCTCTAAATAAATGAATATCCATTTCTTAGAAGTTACTGAACTCTATCATCAATTATTATCGTATGGTGATTCATTATGTCAGCTAGATTTGGAAGAAAGTCCGAACAAATGAAAGATAAAATGTTGAAATTTCAATACTCATGAAACTCATAATGTACAAAAAAAATATATGGGACATTTTGTTTTACAATGTCCGACGCCAAGAGGCGAGGAAAGTGTTTGTACCCTAGCGTTCATCAAGAATGAGGTTTGGCTTTATCAATGTCACTCCTTTGAGGACAAAAAATATGGGACATTGTAATAAATGAACAACGGATGTTCGACTTATTGGTTAATTTATTCCTAATTTTTTACCTCTATTTTTTTTCGTTATCGTGCAAAAACTTGCCTTTGCAAAGTCAGACTTGGAGATTTTGGATCCTAATATCAAGGGTATAAAGGAGATTGTGAGTAATATCAATATGGTTCCAAAAGGAAATTGTGAATAAAATTTATCATCCAATCCAACGAGGGTATAAAGGAGATTTTGGAACCAAGTAACGAAAAAAGTTAACGGTCATTCATTTGATAGGTTCATTTGCATATTTTTGATTAGTTGAGCGTCAAGGTTGAATATCTTGAAAATTCAGTGGCCTATATGAATCATTTGGCAAAGTTGAATGGCTAGATTGAATATTTTGGGACTTAGGTGACCTATGTGAGTTATGTGCTCAGGTTGGGTGACCCAAATAGTAATTTTGACAACCTAATTCTAGCCGGAAAGGACTAGAGCCTAGTCCATTCCCATTAAAAATTCTGGTTAATTTAGAACTCCGTTCGACACCGGCCGGGCGACTCGGCCGTAAATTATTGGCTGCGCTGGTACGAAAGAAACCCTATATAATGCTCCCAATCTCCTTTAATCTTTTCTTCTAAAATTGACGAATACATCCACAATCCCGATTGCACAGATTACCGAACCTAAAATCCTTCATCTACCACCACCGACGACGAAACGGACGGCTCAAAATCAAGAGTGTTTTATTCTCCGGTGAGCACATATCGTCTCCCTCTCTCTTTATGATATTTAATCTCTGAGCGCAACATGTTTATAGTCCTGTATCTCAATTTGTTGAAATCCTATGTATTTTTAATCTTTTTATACATGTGATAAAAGGGAAGAATCGCTATTCCTGTTAAGGCTAAATCTTGGATTTTGATATTTGTATGCTAATTTATCTGGTGTTAATTTGATAAATTCTGTTGTTTTTCTCCCTATCTGATTGTGTTCTGGCGAATAAAAGAGTTGGTTACAGTTACAGATCAAAGAACAGCTTAATGATCTATATTTTCTTATTTAGCCATCCTTTTTTTTTAATGCATATTGAGTTATGGGGTTGCTTTTGATGATTTTTGTACTAGGCATCTGCTTGTGAGGAAATTATAGTGGGGGATAAATTATGAATAAAATATGCAGCAAAAGATCGGGCCTTTCTTTGGGTGCCGTACAGGTTGGTTATAATGAGGATCTTTTAAGGAAAATCTTCTTACGGCTACATGCCAGCTATCTGGTGAAGTTCCAAGTGGTCTCAAAACAATGGTATTCTTTGATCTCCGACCCCAAAATTCTGGATTACTATAGATTCAGTACTCCATCTGGTCTATATTTTTGTAATTCATTCAGTAAAAGTGACAATAAGAGTGAAGAAATAGAGTCAGTTTCACTTGATGGTGGCCCAAACCAAAGTTCTTGCACTGGGGTACCTTCGCTCTCGTTTCTTGATGTGGTATCTCCAGGAAGTGTAATCAAGATTCTACATTCTTGCCATGGATTGTTACTTTGCGAGCTCACCTACTTCTCAAGTCCTGAAGTGGTAAGAAAATTATGTGTTTGCAATCCAACTACAAAGAAACACAAAGTAATTCCTCAACCTTCTCTAAAGCGAAGAGAATCCATTGCTGCTATCAACTTATCATTTGATCCATCTGAATCTCTTCACTACAAGCTTGTATGCGTTAAAAGCATAAATTCTTATAGTGGGTGCACTCGATATTTGGAAGTCTACTCATCTGAGACAGGTTCTTGGAAACGTGCTTCTTACTCTATCAGACGCTATGTTATACCTCGTTTAGAAAATGCATTTTACTGGAACGATACGATTCATTGGGTTAGTAGTGCAGTGGGACTTCCGTGCTTGCTTGATAAATGGGACGCCAAAACGGAAAAAGTTAAAGAAGTCCATCTTCCTATGATATATTTTAATAGGGAGATTCGGTATTTTGCACAGTCCCCAGGCTATTGGCATATCATTTACCTTCCCAGCTTCTCTGCTCCCGAATTCAATATCCTTGAGATGAACATTAACACCTTCAAGTGGTCTGTGAAGTACAAAGTTAATATCTACCCGTTACTGTCTGTTTTCCCAGAAATCGTCTGTTGTTATCCAAGAACTGGTCAATATTGTGATGGAGACAGAGTATATGCATTCTCCATATTATCTTTTATCAAGGGAGAAAAAGACGAAGATTCGGAGCTTGTTTTACTTATTCCTGGCAAAGTTGTTTCTTACAATTTGAAGCAGAAGACTGTTAAGGTACTTCGTGAGTTGCCTTATCAACTGGTTTACACTTCAAGCTCCGGTTTCATTAATTCTCATCAGTTTGTTGATACTCTTTTTTCTGTTTGAACATGTAATGGTTAGCAGAACCAATTAGGCTTCTCTATGTTCTCACTAATTATGTAAGACGGTTGCATTTTTTATGTTTTTGGGACATGTTTGGCGTGTCAAATGATACATATTTTTTGGTACTGGGTAGTACATTATGCATTTAAAGTTATGCTCCAGAAAATATGTAGCACATCAAACAATCATGATTTATATATATATATATATATATATATAAGATCCAGCTCCTTGTTCAAATAAGAGAAGATAATAACAGAGTATGCTACAAATGAACCAAAAGCTTTGAGATTCAAGCTAGAGAAAGGATCAATCAGTCTTTTTACAACTGGAAACTGGCTTAAGTCCATGCTTCAGTGCAGCTTCCCAGACTACATCAATTCGGTCAACGTCAAGAGCCCCTACTTCATGGTGAGTCCAACCTTCCAAGCTATGAACCACTCCTCCCGCGTGACATGCATGCACTATCCCTCGCTCCATTGTGTACTGTGGTCAAAATTCAGTTATAATTATTCTGAAATCTTATGTGGGTGCACAAACTTGGAAAAAGTGTTGCTTTTCACCCACAGTACACATGTATTCATGCTTTAACACGGTAAGCATGAATACGGGTGTACTTAGAAATTTTACGTGTGTGAATAGCAACACTCAATTGGAAGATGTTAGTGATATTACCTCACATGACCCGAGCCCTTGTACGTCGTCAGGTAATCTCATAGCAGCAAGATCTCCATAGGTACAGTCTCTTCTAAAAGCCAAAATTGGAGGCACCACAAACTGATGAAAATGGGTTCCTGATGGTGCCCAACTCTGTTCTCTAGGAGTAATCCATTTTCCAACTATCCATGCCTGTAAAATTTCATACAAAATATCACACACACACACACACACACACTAGTAGGTGTGAAAAAAAAATCATAGTAACAAGGCTTGAATTCATTTTTTGTTGGAGTATTTAGACCTTGCAGTTTCTTGCAGCTTGATATTTAGTAACTTGGACTAGGTACTTTTGACAATCTGCAGGGGCTTCCTTTTGGATTTTTTGAAATCTTTCTGTAGCTTTTGTCAACATCTGCAATAAAAATATTGTTCAAGCTCTTTATTAAAGTCATATGGCATGTCTATGCATGCATGCATATACATTAAGTGTGACAACAAGTACATTTCTAAAACCTACCTTTGCCTCATTAAGTGGTCTTTTAGTGTTGTCAAATTAAAAAAAAAATAATAAAAAATAATAATAATACTCCAATATATATCTGTGTAAGAAGAAGGTGAATAAGTTTTACTTACAAGAACTCGTACTCCTCGTTTACAAAGGTAAAGAGCAATGGCTCTACCGAGCTTAGAAGTAGCCCCTGTCAAGAATACCTCTTTAACGTCGTCATGGATTTCGTTAAGAATTACAGCTGCCGTTAATGTATTCCCGTGTACCACTCGCACTTTAAGATTTGGATGCTTGTCAACAAATAGCGTTCCTCCTCCATTCAAAGCTTCATTCTGCAAAAAACATCCGAATAATTAAATCAAGAAACATTACTAGAAAAATAGGTCCAAAATTACTCAAATTCTGATTATGCGAAACAGTATATTTTACCTTATTCAAGGCAGCAAGGCTAATGACTTTAACACCCATTCTATCAGCCTTTAGAATAGCTTCTTCAATATGCTTATTGATGCCTTCTTTAGCAAATGGCAAGAAATACTGCTCAGAAAGATTTAAAAAAAAATTAAGCTAATGCTACTTTTTGGACCAATTAGAATCAATTTACATGATAAAATATATGCTCTGACAAAAACTCTGACAGCAAACCTGAAAACCGAACCGAGGAACAACCCAAGTTTGGTGCAATTTGCCTCTAAGGTTGTAAAAAGAGCTCAAGAATGTCTTAGCCTTAGCCCACATGACTAGCATAACCCCGAAACTACCAGGCCAACAAGGCAGCAACCATAGCCTAATGCTATAGGGCCGAGACGCAAAGTCCCTGAAAAGAAAAGGCGCGTGCAAGCCACATGTCACGTCCACAACGTGTGCTAGAAACACAAAATCCGGT
Organism: Adenophora triphylla var. japonica; assembly: GCA_022495995.1. Classification (NCBI taxonomy): domain Eukaryota; kingdom Viridiplantae; phylum Streptophyta; class Magnoliopsida; order Asterales; family Campanulaceae; genus Adenophora; species Adenophora triphylla. Next base: position 73,097 of record JAFEMH010007119.1, on the reverse strand, counting down.
ACCCTCCCATCTTTACCTGCATTAAGCGATAACTTTTTTTTTAAAGGGTTTTTTTTTTCTTTAACTCAAGAAGAAGAAAAAGAAGCCCATATCTTAATTTGGGGACTAAATATTTTAATTGTACCTGAATTCAGACTTATTTTCTTGTGTAAATCCCATGATTTGGTATTAAGGGTATTGCCTAAAGCATCAAACAGGGGCATAAACAGGGAAAAATTGGTACCCATTTCTGTGTGGTGCAAGCTGTGATATCTGCAACATAAATAAATTAATCAAACAATTAGCAATTATTTAAACATTTGGCAGGTACATCACGTTATGTATATCTGACAAATTGTATTATTAATTCAGACTTAGAAAGAAAGGTGTGTCTTTTTGACCTTATTTCAAATAGGACCAACAATTTTGTACTTCTGAAACTAGTAGGGCCTTTGTACTGTTTACAAAAGAAGAAAATTAAGTTGCTACAAGAAATTTTTACTTCATATTTCATTGCCTATCTGCCAAGCCCTTGATTCAGATTGGTATGGGCATGTATGCAAATATTTATAGCCCATGTCTTTTAAATTTCAGTGCTAAATTACAAAACAATCCCTCCGTCCCAAAATGAATGTCTAGAATTAACTTACGTTGGTGTGTAGATGAGATATTTGAGTAACGGAAAGTTGTCGAAGAGCTGATGAGGAAAAATCTCAACATTAGAATGACCCAAACATCTGAGAAAATCAAAGACGAAGATATAGATGTAGATCCCAATCAACGATCCATATCCAACCAAACATGACCCAACTATGGGCACTCCAATCACCATAGCCAACAACAATTGCTCCAAAAATGTCCCATTTCCAGCTGCAACACAAATAACCCATTTTCTAACTCAAGTTAGATTACAAACTAACTTAGGACTAAATTGAAAAAAAATATGGAGAAGTTAATGGGATGTTTACCGGTAAAGGGTTGGGGGATGGGAGAAGAATGGTGGAGTGAATGGTAATGGGCAAAAAGATAACTCCCGTGAAACAATCTATGCCCCAAATAGTAAAGTGGCTCTGAAACTCCAATGTGCATAATTGTAATTATCATCAAACTTCTTGCCTCCCATACCGCCATTTTCCCAACCACCGGCGACAATAAGTACAACGCCAATGAGCCCATCAATGCTTGTAGTATTACAAAATTATCCCTGCATCCATTAGTTTATAAGATAGTATGAACAGAGAACCGTTAAAAAGCTCTAACTTAAACGACATCAGATATCTCTTTCTATACGGAAGGGCAGAGGTAATAAGTCATCAATAAAAAAAAAAAAAACCATTTTTTTTTAAATAAAAAGATGAACAAATGAATAAAAGTAATACCAATGTCGTTCTTTGTCAATCTGCTTGAAATCAACACCTTCTTGTAAAATGCGACGATTCCGGGTAAGGAAAAGCATGTTACTATAAGATGTCCAACACTGGTAAACTAAGCATCTGAGTAGACATATGATGAGAATGTGGAAACACCAATGGAGATTGGAACCATCTTCTTGAAGTCTTGAATGTACAACTTTCCCAAGAAAAGGTACATATAGCAAATACTGTGTGTACAACATCAAGAACAGAGCATTGTCAAGTCAAGATTTATCAAAGAACTGTAAATTTAATCAAGAAAAAAAAAACCACAAATCAGATAATACCTTGAATGTCCCTAAGCTTTGACATGGCCAAGCTGAAAAGGGTGCAAGGATCACCATTGTAGAATTATAAAAAACTACCCACTGAATTTTTTTAATTTTTTTTTGAATTTGCAATGTTAGGAATAGATATACTTTGATTATATATGCATATTAGAGGGCAGTAGAGGCGGCAGAAGAGGTGGCGGAAGCTGACCGGAACCACCACTTTACTGGGAAAATGAAAGAGCAAAAGAGAGTTGAGATAGATAAATAGAGAGAAATGTACGGCCAGTTGAGCTGCTATCTCTCTATCTATCAATGGTGGCCACTTGAAAGTCACAAGATTATGGGTTGGCTAGTATTCTTTTTCATCTTCAAATGGCCTGCCTTGTCCTCTAGATAGATTTATAGATAAATTTTGTCTCGTGGTATTTTTAATACAGAATCAGAGGTTTTTAGTGTTACTCAGTACTTCCACCGTCAAAAATACATCCTCTCTCAGCCCCGAAAAGTTTGTCTTTGATTTTATAGTCAAATCAATTGAATTTTAACCATAATTTTATGAATATTTAGATATTTTTATACAATTCTAAAAATTGTTATTAATAATAATACTAATTGTGAAACAACAACTTCTTTTAAAATTGCATAAATATCTAGATTTTCATAAAATTATAGTCAAAATTTGATTAAGTCAAAGTGTGACAAATTTCTGAGACATACAGAGTATTTGTTGTTTTGAAACTTAAAAATTTGTCAAAAATATTTGTATTTTGTGCTAAAAGCATTATAATTTTAATTTTATTCGTACATTGAAACTTGTTCTATTGAAACCGGTTCTATTGCATTATGTATATTTTCTTTCTATTGCATTAGCTATATTTTAGAGTGATGTAATGTGAGAAAGGAGCCGGTATCACTTATCTAACGGTTTTTCATCAATAATGATGTCATCATGACATCGGTACTAATAACTTATAATCGTTGAATTACATGTGATAAATAAAAGTTGTACATGTAATCTTGTCACATGAGACAATTAATGAATATAGTATTGATATTTTAATTATAAATTTGTAGTGGTAATATTTATTAATATTATTATTATTATTATTATTGAAAATTTCTTATAAAATGATAAATATTTTGGATCATAAATAAGTAAGGTGTTCAAAGTCATGAGCTAACTCCCACCAAAATGCCGGTGAGCAGTCAGAGCCTTTTTTTTTCAACAATCAACCCATACCCTGACTCTCCTTCCCACCGCCCACTCTTAATTTGCAAATGATTATTTAAGGTTGGGGCATACACATAGTACTGAATGGATAAGTGTACACCTTTTTTCTTAAATGTTACTCTCTCCCTCCCCAAAAATAATGAATTCAAATTTACTTTTTGAGTAATGTTATTTTGTCCGTCTCAAAATAAATAATTAAAAGTCTTTAGATTTGCTTTTAATCAAAGACAAATTAATTTGATTTTTTTTTTTTCATTTCGGAATAAAGGTTTTTATAATTCTGTCGGTCCTTATTTAATGGCCAATTCAGTTGAATTAAAATAAAGTTGTATAGCATTGACTGTCCTAATTAAATTTTGTATGTATTTTTATTACAATACTTGCAATGCTTGGTTGGTTGGACGTTTGTTGGCTTCCCAAATGTGTTACTATGTCGCGTTTTCAAACTCAAATTCTTTTCGTTTGGTGGTATTCTAAAGGCCAATGATGGGCGTATCTAAGTTTTGCTGGAGAGCCATTTAGGCGTTGCAAGTCATTGCTCCTAATAGCATTTGTTGGTGATCTGGCTTATGGTTAACTATTATTATTATTCGAGATGTATTAGAATCTTTTAATACGGCAAGCATATTGTTCACGTTGTACGTATTCCTATAAATCTTCATATTTTGAATTAGCATCCGACTAGGAGCACCATCTTCTGCAATTTTATTAATGTAAATGATATTGTTTGCTTTTTATAAAAATAAATAAAAATGGGCAAATTGTATTTTAGTTACTTGAGTTTGTCAAGATGTTTCAATCTGTTATCGAATTTGCATTTTTTACAAGTTGGTTATTGAGTTTTTCTTTTTGTTGCAATAAAGTATAATTTTGGATGTCCAATTTAAAAACTAACGAATTTGCATTTGTTACAACTTATTACAAGTTAGTTGTTGAGTTTGTTTTTACGTAAATAGTCCCTTTTGATTTGCCGAATGTACCATGAGCCTCCTATATCCAAATATTAAACATATAAACCCCTCATGATTGATGTTCTGTTAAAATTGACGGTTTGATGTACCATAGAGGGCTCATCCACACATTGACCAAACAAGATGAACTTGTTGCATTTTGACATAGTTTTTAATTTTTTGAGTGTGGATGACAAACAACGGTAATTATAATGGTTTTCAGCTCCACTTTTAATAATGAACGGGTTATATACTTAATATTATATCATAGGGGGATCATCACTCACATGGGTAATTTTTTGAACTTTAGTTCTAAATATTTAATCCTAAAACTTATAGATGTTGTCACTAGTCCCCATTGTGTAAGTACTAGTCATCAGACGTTATTTGAGTTGGTATATTCTGGGCGGATCTACGCTACGCTATGTAATAGAGTGCAAGTGCACCTATTTAATTTTCTCATTTATTAGAAAAAAAAAAAGCCAAAATCTTATAAAATACTAGTTTTTTTTGTAAAATAAGAAAAAAAACTAGTTATAAAGCATCAAGTCTAACTAATAAGAGTAATGAACGGTTCTGAAAACTAATTCTTTTATAACATTTTTAAAAAAACTAATTTTTTACAAGAGTTACTCAAAAAATAATTTTAAAATTTTATATACAAATTTTTTCTATAAATAGTACAACTATTCATGTCGGCATGCCTAGCACGGTTAGGTAGCAAGGTTATTATTTTTGAAATCTTGGATCCTGAGTCCCACTCTTGCCAATAAATGTTTGTAAGAGCTTCTCCAACCTGCTTCAAATTTTTCTTCATTTCTTCAAATTTATTACTATTTAGTATTATTGAGTAACTCTTGTGAAAAATTAATTTTTTTCAAAATGTTATAAAAAATTAGTTTTCAGAACAGTTCATCACTCTTATTAGTTAGACTTAGTGCTTTAAAACTAGTTTTTTTCTTATGTTACGAAAAAACTAGTTTTTTGCAAGATTCACTACTAGAAACAGGGGCATTACCGACGAAATTTTACCGACGGACGTAGTCCGTCGGTAATACCGACGGAAAATTTTCATTTGCCGACGGAAATTTATTTTAATTTATCGGGAATTTATTTTTTTTAAAATTTCGTTTTGTCCGTCGGTAATTGATGAATTCCGCCGGTATTTCCGTCGGTAATACCGGCGGTCATAGTCCGTCGGTATTACCGTCGGACTTGTCCGTCGGTAACAAATCCATATATATACACGCGTATCCTCCCCATTTTTAATTACGTATCATTTTTATTACGAACTCCTTCGTTCCTCCCTCAGTGTTCGCGAACCCTTACGTCGCCAACGCCAAGCCGTCGCCGTCGAGCCTCGCCGTCGCCGGTAAGTCTTCTTTCTCTCTCTCAATCGCTTTCTCGCTCTCACTCGATTTCTCTCTCTCACTTTCTCTCTCTCTCTCTCAGTAATTCGCCAAGAAGAACACGCCGTCGCCGCCGTTTCTTTCCATCGCCGTTTGCCGTCGCCGGTACGTTATCTCTCTCTCTCGCTTTCTCTCTCTCAATCGTTCTCTCTCTCACTCGATTTCTCTCTCTCTCTCAATCGTTGTCTCTTGAAAGTGTTCTTCTTGAATAATGCGAGGGTTTTGAAGTAATTGTTGTTACGGCTTATTTGCTTATTGTTTGTTGCATTTTTGTGATGTTGGTGCTACATTAAAATTTTTGTTGTGGTAGATTCTAGGTTTGTCAATGTTTTGATATTATTATCATAGTCGATATATGTTTCTCTTAATCAAATTTGTATCTATAAATATTGATGATGGTGGTGGATAATAATTTTGCATGAACCTAGTATTTATTGAAATTGGAAGTATTGGTTTTGGCAGAAACTTCTAATGTTCATGATTATTGATTGGTATTTGTGTGAATTTTCAAATATTTGAATGTTTGATGCTTGATTGGTCCTCCGATTTAGGTTGTTTGCATTTTCTAACTAGTTTATCAAATTTGGGTTTTGGAAGTGGCTCTTCATTATACCTAATTGGTAGTTAATTAGGCTTTAAATAGATTGAGGTACAACTCTATTTAAAATATAAATAAGATGAGAGCCTTTTTCACCCTGACTATCAAAATTCGTCTTCTTTGATCAAGGAAGACGGAGTAAACAAGTTCATTGCCGTTTGAGTAAAGGATTTTACTGTTTAATAAGAGTTTTCGGTTTCACTTTGTCCTCTTTCTCTCTAAGGATCTCAAACATCACTTGAGATCCTTAGAGAAGGAGAACGATGGCTGCTTATTAAGCAGAAAATCGTTGACTCAAGCGGCAATGGCTGTTTGCTCTGTCTTTCTTGGTCTAAGATGAGATTGGGTTTTGATAGTTGTGGATGAGAACGACTCTTATCTTGTTTATAAATGTTAATTTAATTCATCATTGTAAAATTTCAAATTTTACAATAAAGAATTAATATTTCAAATTATTCACAATATTAATAATTTAAAAAATATGAGAGATGTGTGTGTTAATTCATTATTGTAAAATTATGCATTTTACGGTAATGAATAAAAATTAATGTTACGACGTGACGTTGTGACGGTTGAAACACAAAAGCTTAGAAACCCGTTTAAGAATCCTTAACTTATCATGTTGAGGTCAACATGTAGTCATCGATTCTTAAATTGTCCGTGTGTGTGGACGATCTTGAAATGCACGATTATATGATTTGTAAATATCATCATTGTCTATTAAAATTGCTTGAATAGTCGATAGTTGAGATATTTTGGTTGCATTAATCCTATTGTTCTACGAGTGTATACTAGACATATATGGTTGATTACTGCTGTCGATTCTAATCGATAGTGTTTGATTGACCTAGTCTACGTCGTGCACTTGGAGACCGTGGGGTTATCTTTGCCAAAATTTCTTGATTTTCGATTATAAAGCAAGTAGACAAGGTGATATTTGCAATTCATATGTGTATTTCGGGATGGGATAGAAGCCAACCCAATTCTAAACTTAATGGACATGAATTGTCCTTTCATCATAGGGAATAATATACTTTACAACAAAGAATTAAATATTAATATTTAAAATTATTCAAAATATTATGATAGATGTGTGTGTTAATTCATTATTGTAAAATTATGCATTTTACGGTAATGAATAAAAATTAATGTTACGACGTGACGTTGTGACGGTTGAAACACAAAAGCTTAGAAACTCGTTTAAGAATCTTTAACTTATCATGTTGAGGTCAACATGTAGTCATCGATTCTTAAATTGTCTGTGTGGACAGTCTTGAAATGCACGATTATATGATTTGTAAATATCATCATTGTCTATTAAAATTGCTTGAATAGTCGATAGTTGAGATATTTCGGTTGCATTAATCTATTGTTCTCACGAGTGTATACTAGACATATATGGTTGATTACACCTTTGTCGATTCTAATCGATAGTGTTTGATTGACCTAGTCTACGTCGTGCACTTGGAGACCGTGGGGTTATCTTTGCCGAAATTTCTTGATTTTCGATTATAAAGCAAGTAGACAAGGTGATCTTTGCAATTCATACGTGTATTTCGGGATGGGATAAGCCAACCCAATTCTAAACCTAATGGACATGAATTGTCCTTTCATCATAGGGAATGATATATTTTACAACAAAGAATTAAATATTAATATTCAAAATATTAATAATTAAAAAAATGTGATAGATGTGTGCGATAGAAGCCAACCCCAATTCTAAACCTAAAGAAACATGTCTTGTTGCTTTTAAGTTTGTAATCAAATTTAGGGAATTGTAATGCGTTAATTACATCTAAGCTGTTAATACATTATGAAATGCGGGAGTTAATTATGCAGGAGAAGATCGTAGTTGGATGGATAATCGTAGTAATCCGGTAGAAGGGGTGTCGAGACCTCAATTCTTAGAAGGTTTAGAACATTTCGTGGAGTTTGCTAGAGCGCATCCCGGTGCATGCGTGGTGATAAGATTAGGTGTCCTTGTAAAAAGTGTAAGAATAGAAAATATCTTAGTGTTGGATGGGTAAAGAACCATGTTTTAGAGGCAGGGTTTATTGATGGTTACAAGGTATGGGTAGCGCACGGGGAGCGTTATGTGGTTGAAACAAGTGTTCGCAATCATCCTCTTGTATCAAGTGGTCCGCCAGGAACTGAACATTTGATTGATGAAGAGGAGCCGTCTGTCGGTTTGGATGATATGGTTCGAAATGCGGGCGGCGAGTTTGATTGGAACCTAATCCAGCAGAGGCACCAAATCCCGTTGCAAAGAAGTTTATGGATTTAATGGACTCTGCAAATGAGAAAATTCATGTAGGTGCAAAGGCTACGGTGTTAGAAGCAAGTGGCGAGCTTCTAACTATCAAGGCGATACAAATATGAGCCGGCATACTTACGATCGTATAATGTCATGGGGACAACGGATGCTACCCGAAGAAAATAATATGGTTCACAATTTTTATGAGACGAAAAAGTTGGTGGGGCGAGATCGGTCTTGGGTATGTTAAAATTGATGCTTGCAAGAATCGGTGCATGCTTTTATAAAGAAAATGAGGGCCTCGATACATGTTCAATATGTGGACTTAGTAGGTATAAGCCACAACGCCGTGGTAGTGCCAAGCACAAGAAAAACGTGCCTCGGGCGCGATTACGTTATATGCCGCTAATTCCCGGGTTGCAACGAATTTACGCATTGAAAGAAAGCTCGAAGCCATGTGTTGGCACAAGAGTGTCCTCGTGAAGAGGGTGGTGTGATGACTCATCCTTACGACGGTGAAGCATGGAAACATTTTGATGCCACTTACCACGATTTTCTTTGCGGATCCTAGAAACATAAGATTTGGGGATATGTACGGATGGGTTTTCTCCATTTGGACCGGGGCAAAATCTTATTCATGTTGGCTGTTATAGTCACAGTGTATAATCTTCCCCGTGGTTATGTATGGTGATCCTTATATGTATTTGAGTTTGTTCATTCCGGGCCTTGAATCCAGGCAAAAACATTGATGTGTATCTTGACCTACGATGGATGAACTCAAGCATTTGTGGAATGATGGTGTTCGGACATGGGATGCTTTCAAGTTGCAAAATTTTAACATGAGGGTTGCGGTGATGTGGACAATTAATGACTTTCACGCTTATGGTATGATGTCGGGATGGAGCACACATGGGAGATTGGCTTTGTCCGTATTGTATGGAAAATACGAGATGCATTCACAATTGACATTACAAGAAGCGGTGTTGGTTTGATTGCCATGACGGTTTCTTCCTAGTGACCATCCATTTCGTAAACAGAGGAATGCTTTCACCAAAAATAGAGTTGAGAATCGGGGCCCCCTCCTCGTGCAGTGGGGAGGATATTTTTGAGCAGTGTACGAGGTGTACGATGTCGGGTGGGGAAAGATGTTTTCAAAGGATAGACCGACGGATTTGGTAAAGACCATGCTGGATTAAAAAGAGTATATTTTGGGAGTTACCGTATTGGAAGACGAACTTGATAAGACATAACCTTGATGTCATGCATATTGAAAAAAATGTGTTTGACAATATTTTCAATACGGTGATGGGTTTTAAGGCCTCAACGAAGGACACGAGACAAGGGTCGGCTAGACCTTGAAGCGATTTGCAATCGTAAAGATCTCAACATTACTAAAGTTAATGGAAAAGATTTCAAACATTTGCTCCCTTTGTTACGTCGGGAGAGGATAAGCAACGTGTTACTGCAATGGTTGAAAGATTTGAAACTTCTGATGGGTATGCATCTAATATTGGCAAGCTTTGTGTGAATGTGGAAGAAGGGACGGTATATGGGTTGAAAAGTCATGATTGTCACGTATTATTGGATAGGTTGCTACCAATTGCATTTAGAGACATTCTCCCTAATGAAATATGGGTTGCCACTAACGAATTGAGTGAATTCTTGAGCATTGACTTCCCGGCACTCTTCGTGTTGAGGATATGAAAAAGACTCGAAGAGAGCATTGTGGTGACAATATGCAAGCTTGAAAAGATATTTCCGCCATCTTTCTTTGATTCAATGGAGCATTTACCAATTCACCTAGCTTATGAAGCTAGAGTTGGAGGACTTTGTTCGGTATAGATGGATGTATCCATTTGAGCGATTTTGGGGAGTTTGAAAAAGAAAATGAGCAATAGAGCAAAAGTTGAGGCATCTATGCCGAATCGGTGATTGTCGACGAAATTGTGTCGTTTGTTTCAACATATTTTCACCCGAGACATTGAGACAAGGTTCAATAAAGTGGGGCACTTAATTATGATGGGGGAGTCATCGATCACGATGGAAAAATTTCAGTTTTTCTTCTCACAGTCGATTCCTTGGCAATAGAAAGTGCACGCGCATGCTAGCGAGAAAAGAATTAGAAGCGGCTAAACTCTATATTCTCTAAGCTGTCTTTGAGGTCGAGGACTACTTGAAGTAAGCATTCTTCATTTGTTATTAAGTAATGTTAATCCTAATAACTTTAATACGAACTAAGCAACTTTATGTTCTCCTTGAATGCGGTATGTTCGAAGAGCAGTGGAGACATTGCGCTGAATTGATTTCAATAAGGACAGACAACGAATTTCCCTCCTGGTTTAATAATTATGTAAATGCCAATTCATTAATTCAATGTTTTTAATAGAATTTGAAGTATGAGTTTTTTACTATCTATGTGTTTTTATTTAGATTTTGAACAACCTTGGAGATGCAAAAGCTGCGAGATTACAACCATTAGCACACGGTCCGTCCTTAAGAGTGAATGTATATATATAAGGGATATTTTGTCAATGGCTACGTATTCCACACCGAAGAATATGGCCAAACGAAATCTACTTGGAATAGCGGGGTCAATCTCAAGGGAAATCTCGATTATTATGGCGTATTGAAAGAAGTTATTGAATTGGAGTACTTTCTTGGAAATTACGTAGTTCTTTTCAATTGTGAGTGGCGGGACGCTGAGCGAGGCATTACAAAACATGGCACTTTTGATCTCGTTGACTTAAAGCATTCTTCTAGGCATAATGGTGATGATGTGTTCATTCTTGCATCTCAAGCACAACAGGTGTATATGACCCCCTACCCCCGTCGACGAAGAGAGTCTAGCGGATGGTGGGCCGTATGGAAAACCAAAGTAAGAAGCACTTTTGATATACCATTGCGTGCAAAAATGTCTACTTCAAATATTGATTCATCATTAAATGATTGTTATCAGGAAGAGGAAATGCCTATACCTCCGATTATTTCCTTGAATGATAATGTCGAGGATGAAGCATTAATGGCCGAAAACACCCGTCCACTAGGGGAGGAAGTCACTTTCAATGAAATCGATGATGACAATGTGGAGGATGAGGAAGGAGAAGGGTATATATGCAGGGTCAGATGATGAAGATGAGGAAGAAGACGACGACGAGGAAACTAGTGAAGAAGAAATTGAATTTTGTAGTGATAGTGATCAAGATTGTAGTGAATGAATCAGTTTAGTTTTAATTCAGATAATGTTTTGTATATAATGTTTTATACATTTTATATCACTTATCACTGTAATATTATATCTATCTCATGATTTTCAATTTTACTTGGTTACTCTTTACATGCTATGTAATATTACATCTATCTCATGATTTGGACAATAAATGATTCCTACTATTACATCTTATTCCATAATTTACTTGAACATGTAGTCATTAATTTGAATGTCATCGTGTGAAAAGGTTGTTGGAAAAAAATAAATAATTCGTAAAAAAAAAAAAATAATAATAATAATAATAATAATAAATAATAATAATAATAATAATAATGGACATAAATATAATAATAATAATAATAAATAATAATAATAATAATGGACATAAATATAATAATAATAAATAAAAAATAAAATAATCAATAAAAATAAAAATAAAAATATACATATATGTATATATATAAATATCATTATTGTCTATTAAAATTGCTTGAATAGTCGATAGTTGAAATATTTCGGTTGCATTAATCCTATTGTTCTCTGAGTGTATACTAGACATGGTTGATTACACACTGTCGATTCTAATCGATAGTGTTTGATTGACCTAGTCTACGTCGTGCACTTGGAGACCATGGGGTTATGCTGTCAAAATTTCTTGATTTTCGATTATAAAGCAAGTAGACAAAGTGATATTTGCAATTCATACGTGTATTTCGGGATGGGATAGAAGCCAACCCCACTACTATCACGTCTGACCACTACCGTGGGGTTATCTTTGGAGCGGAAAATCTCAAGTTTTTGCACAAGCGTTAGGCCCAAAGATTGAAACTTTGATTAATTATTATAATAGTAAATCTACTTTCAAAGTTTCAATCTTTGGGTCAAATGCTTGTGCAAACTTGATATTTTCCACTCATTTCATTATAAATGTAAACCCTCTCTCTCTCTATTTTAAAGAAAACAACAATATTATTTCAAATTCAAGCGGTCAAGTGAACTCCATTATTTTGCTTCTTTTTGTTTTTAGTAAAACAACCTTATACGAAACCTTGGTCCATGTGAACTCCATTATTTACTGTTTTCATATTGTCATTTCTATTTTAAATATAAAAAAAAGACAAAGAAGGGTTGTGATTCAATCTTAAAATACACAAGTCCAAACTGTTACCCACGTTTTGTTTACTTGGTTACTCTTTACATGCTATGTAATATTTAAATTTTGTTCTACTTGATAATATTTTCTGTCTACATATATAATATACTAGTTTAGATATGTCGGGTCGAGGTGACAATCGTTCAAAGAGAGGGAAGGTTGCGGGTTTTGTCCATCGTCTTGTTTCACCAAGGACGGGAGGGAGGGGATCTACTTCTGGTTATGGACGTAGTGAACCATCCGGGCGGGTTAATTTGGACGCAATTATTAATGAGGAAGGAAAAATGGAAATATCTATCTCTCCCAGTGGCCAGTTGTGATGATGTGCATCCGAAAATTTTCCCATTTTTATTTGAAAAAATCAACGAAACGGAGTCGCCACGCCATTTTTATTTTGAGGGCCAAAACTTTAAAAAAAAGCCCGAGATCAGAAATTTAGGTTCGGAGGTCACGTTACGCGTCGGGAAGGACGTTAGTGTGCACCCGACGCGCCTCGCAAAACGAGTCTTCCAAACATTTGAAATCCTTTGTTGTGTGTGTGTGTGTGTGTGTGTGTGTGTGTGTGTGTGTGTGTGTTTTGACCAAAATGAGTTGAAACTGAGAAAAACAAAAATGGGGAACTCTTTATAAGACTTTGAATCAATCCCCAAGATTTTTGGTATGATTTTTGGATTGAGTCTTGGCACTCAAAAGATTTTTGGATTTGAAAAGCAATTCTGCCAGAATGAAAGAAGGCAGTTGACCCTTGACTTTGAAATGGACTTAAAGGCTTCAAAACCTCAAAATCTGGGGAAAGTCCGAGAATGAAAGTTGCTTAAAACACCTTAAAAAAGGTTTCTGTAAAAGAACTTTTCATTTTGGAGATGATTTGAGGGGTCAAAACCTTCTGGAAATCTCAGATCTGAAATCTGGATTTCCAGAGACTGATGAACTGACCTTTAAAAGAAAATTTGAAAAATGGAGTTTTACTCACGTAAAAAATAAAGTAAAAATATGTCTGGAAAGCTCTGGATGTTGGCTACAAAAAGTATTTTGTAGTCAACACCAAATTCCAAGTTTATCTATGTCCAAAAAATTAGACCATGGACTGAGGTCTGAGAAAATTGCTACTGGACAGCAACTTCTCAAGAAAGAAAATATGATTTTAAAGGGGGGTTTTGCATCCATGCTTGTCCCCATTTCCCTAGGTTTTGATTAGTGATCACTTGACATTTTAGTGGTGAATCAACTATATCAAACCATCCTTGGGGTACATTAGGACTAAGCACTTCATTTGCTTGGGAAGGGGAATTTTATCCTTTGAAAATGAGATTTGATGTATGAAAATGATTTTTAGGGTTTTGAAAATGTGTTTTCTTTGCAAGAAAGTAAGAACACTTTGAAAATAATGTAGATCCTTGTAGAAGATCATCCATGGAGATGAACTTCCATGGTGATCTTCTTGGATCTAAAGCAAGAAGATGAATAAACTACATTTTGTAGCTTGAAAATGCATGCATGGATGAATTTTAGGGTAAGGAGAGGGAGGTTATACCTATCTTCCTTGTGTTTTGTGTTTGAAGGCTTGAATGTGAGAGTGTTTAAGGCTTGAATATGAGAGTGTTTGAGGGTGTTTAGGGTTGATGATTTGAGTTGGTTAAAGAGAAAACAAGTAGATAACAATGAAGTCCTCTATGTTTTCTCTCTAATCCTCCTCCTATAGGGTGGTTTGAGCTTGGATTGGTGTATGTATGAGAGTATGTATGAGAGTGATTTGAAGTGTTTGTGAGTGAGTGAGATTTGGGAAAGATTGGAGAAAATGGTGGCAATCTATGGATTCCCACCGTTTTCTCTCTATATTCGCCAGAGTTTCGTTCTTTGTGATCAAATTGTGTTGTGTAAGGCGAGAGAGGAGGGTTCAATTTATAGCCCTGCGAAATTGACAAACATGTCCGCGCGGATATGATTGACGGCGTGCCTTGTTCATTAATTACGGCTTCGAGGCTTTGGACGGGAAGAATAAAATTCAAAAATCCGGCGGTTTATGTTTTTCAACTTGCCCAATTCGGATTTTTCTTATTTCTTTTGCTTTTTGAGATTCTTTTCTTGGTTTAACTTTAAATGGCAATGCCCATTTTACCCTTACTTTGTTAGAAAAGTTAGGAATGTTAGTAATGTTATAACTTTCGTTAATTTTCTAACGAAAATGCTAACAAGCTCAAATTGGAGCACTTACAGTAGCCCCTCGGCGACGGCGCTTTCGAAGGAAGCGGGGTCGTCGATAAGAGTAAGGCTCCATATTTTGGCGGGATGATCAAGTGATCGAGTGGTTTGAACCTATTTAATAGGCTACCTACGTATCCTTGAGAGGAATCAAGCCGGTAGTAGTTCGGGTCTTTCGACTATCTTTAGTTGTCGACCACAGGTATTTGTTTTAGGATGTCAACTTTGGCGGCGAGTTCTACGATCGATTCTTGAAAGAAACTCTGTGGGGATAAGAAATGTCCCTCTTCGGTCTGATGGCTAGGGTTGTATATCCGCTCTGCTGGGATAGGAATGACCATTTTGGTGCAGTGGTGAACCTAATGATAGGCTACCTACGTATCCTTAAGAGGAATCAAGCCAGTCGTAGTTCGGGTCTTTCGACTATCTTTAGTCGTCGACCCTACTGTTTTAGGAAAGTCATCCTAAGATTTGACTATTTTTGGGAAGTCACCCTATGGTCTGACTATTTTTGGGAAGTCGCCCTATTACTTGACTATTTTTGGGAAGTCGCCCTACGGTTTTGACTATTTTTGGGAAGTCGCCCTATGATCTGACTATTTTGGGGAAGTCGCCCTATGGTTTGACTATTTTGGGGAAGTCACCCTAAGGTTTGACTATTTTTGGGAAGTCACCCTAAGGGATGATTGCGATTTATCGCTTTCCTCGTGTTGTGTGTGATAGCGTTTTAGGTGCCTTGAACCTTGATGATGGCGTCTTAGGTGCCTCGAACCTCGATGATGGCGTTTTAGGTGCCTCGAACCTTGATGATGGCGTCTTAGGTGCCTCGAACCTCGATGATGGCGTTTTAGGTGCCTCGAACCTTGATGATGGCGTCTTAGGTGCCTCGAACCTTGATGATGGCGTCTTAGGTGCCTTGAACCTTAATGATGGCGTCTTAGGTGCCTCGAACCTCGATGATGGCGTTTTAGGTGCCTCGAACCTTGATGATGGCGTCTTAGGATAGATGGTCCTTTAGTGGACTTCATTTGAAGGGATCGGTTTTACGTCTGCTGCCGAAGGAAAGGACGACCGTGCTGGTCGAGTGGCTGGACCTAATGATAGGCTACCTACGTATCCTTAAGAGGGAATCAAGCCGGTCGTAGTTCGAAAATAGCTGGGGATGGTCTTTGATGGTTTGACAGTATTTGAGGTTTGACTATTTTTTTGGGAAGTCGCCCTAAGATTTGATGATAATGTTCTTTTAGAAAAGTAGTTGATTAAGATATGCTTTCATACATCTTTGTGCTTACATGTAGGCGAGGCTACGGGCGATGTTGATGAAGAGTTGTTAGGTTGCCGTTCGTGGGACGGTTTCTTGTGACGATTTCTTTGTCTTTGGAGGCATTTTGACTGAAGGAGGAGTTTGGTTGAGTGCATCTTCTTTGGTGATCGTCAAACTTGTAGAGGTTTTGAGCTTGTCTTCACATTGGGACTTCTTGCTTTTGAGAACTTGGTGTCTCTAATCGCATTGTATTTGAGAACTTGGCGTCCCTGACCGATTTGTATTTGAGAACTTGGCGTCCCTGACCGATTTGTATTGGAGAACTTGGCGTCTACGATCGTCTTGTATTTGAGACCTTGGTATCTTTGACCGATTTGCATTTTGAGAACTTGGCGTCTCAGGCCGTCTTGTATTGGAGAGCTTGGCGTCACGACCGATTTGTATTGGAGAGCTTGGCGTCCTTGACCGATTTGACTTGGCGTCCTTGACCTGATTTGTATTGGAGAGCTTGGCGTCCTTGACCGTATTGTATTGGAGAACTTGGCGTCCTTGACCTGATTGTATTGGAGAGCTTGGCGTCTCTGACCGGATTGTATTGGAGAACTTGGCGTCCTTGACCTGATTGTATTGGAGAGCTTGGCGTCTCGGCCGGATTGTATTGGAGAACTTGGCGTCTCGGACCGAATTGTATTGGAGAACTTGGCGTCCACGGCCGAATTGTATTGGAGAGCTTGGCGTCACGACCGATTTGTAGACACTGGAGGCGGTCTTCATATGTTTGTGGATGTTGGGGACTGTTTTCATCCATTTGAGGTCGTCTTTGGTGAAGATCATCCTTGCCGAAAAGGGGGATTACGTTTGAATTCCTGCATTTGTTAGTGAAGAGGAAGATGCATATATGGCATTCATGATGGCGGATGCATGCATAGAACCAAAAATGATTATGAGATGATGCGTTTATTTGCTTTCGAAGATGCACTTGGCCTAAGCTTTTGGCAGGGAAATTACGATTTATGATTTTCAATCACTTAGGATTTTTCCTATTGATTCAAGTTTTGTGCATGCTACATGAGCCACAGGGAGATTTTTGTGGGGATGCATGGTGATGAGAGGGGATATATGTGTTGTTGGTTGTTTGGGACAAGCTTTGGTGGTGGGGTGATATCCTTTAGTCGCGGACTGAATTGCATGTTATTGATGAGGTCAATTTTGATCTTGGTATGAAGTTGGATTTGAACCCCGGGTCTCGATTAAAATTTCTTTTCGAGTCTCGGACATTTGAAGGCGACGCCGACGAGGCTCTAGAATCAAAGCATGTTGACATGAATGAACCCTCTTTTGCTTGGGTTAGTTGTGATTTGACGAAATGCTGATATGAGGAGATTCCCAATTCTCAACTTGTGATGATGCAGGGAGCTGCCATATGCCAAGTTCTAAAGCTGAAACTCCAAGACAGTTGTTGAGGTGACTAGACCTTTCTTACGAAGATAGGTGTGACTTGATAAAGCCCCATTCCATGGAAAAGACATAGCGAAAACCACGGAATCTTTCTCTGAATGATTTGATGAAGCCCCGGGTTTGACAAAGCGTCACTACAGAGGTCCAGTTAAAGGTTTGGCCGACATGCGATGAAGTACCGAGCCAATCGATCAACGTGAGAGCCTTCAAGGTGAAGTTGTCATGAAGCGAGAAACCCATCTTTGATACCGACTATGAAACTAGAATCCTCTCTTCAAAGAGTATCTTCCATATAGGAAGCTGTTAGCCATAGTGGCACTTGGCTTGTTCGTGGCTTCAATCATATTCACCCTACTTTTTTTAGGGAATGGATTGTTGATGTATTGGGTCCTTGGGGTCCCCTTTTCGATCAGTTCTCACACTTTGCCCTTTTCAGGAGTCGTGTTGGAGGTGGAAGAAACCCGGTATCCGTAAGCAGGTGCGACAACTCGGCTGGCGATTGTAAGCCCTCTCAAATTTTAGCCCGGAATTGATCATTGCCCGTAGATCCGGATAGGGAAATTGCTAAGTGAGGCCTCGAGATGTGGTTTTCGGGCGTAGAAAGATGTCTAGTTGTTCCTCTTCAAAAGGAGGAGTTGCCATCTTGCTTGTAAAAGTCCACGATGTTCTCGTCGGGACGCTTGCATTGTTGTCTGCAGGTTAAATCTATTTGCTTCCCACTCCAAGTTAGCTAGTAATCGGGTCCCATTTAGCCCT
Organism: Adenophora triphylla var. japonica; assembly: GCA_022495995.1. Taxonomy (NCBI): domain Eukaryota; kingdom Viridiplantae; phylum Streptophyta; class Magnoliopsida; order Asterales; family Campanulaceae; genus Adenophora; species Adenophora triphylla. The sequence goes on along the minus strand of JAFEMH010007119.1, from coordinate 54,951 downwards.
GGCCTCGGATTTTAAGCGGAAGAACCATTTTAGAGCACTTGGACTTCAAAGAGAGATCGAAATAGTCGACCAGCTGGCCGATTGGCGCCCCTTTTGACCTTCATTGCCAAGGTATACGTGTCCGAGATGGGTTTTCGGGCATGCGGTGCCATCAAAGAGATCCAAATTAGGCATCACGAATTTTTGGGGAACAAAGGAGTCGGGTTCGTTGGTCGGAAAGCGAGACTTCTTAACGGTCAATTCGGCAATCTGTGCTTTCATTTCCTTGTGTCGTTCCACGAACCAAGCCAAATGAGGGTCTTGTGGTGGAACCATGGCATTCAAACCAGCGGCGAGGCTAGAGAGAGGAGCTACCACTGGCGGCAGACGAGGTGGAGGGAAACGGCCGATCTGGGGACATAGGTGAAATCCTGTCCTTGGCCCGAATCACCCGGGGAGCTTGAGTAGGACCCTGGGCAAAGGGATAGAACCTCGCGGCTTGTTGTTGATTTTCAACCGGCAAAGAGGGCGAAGTCGATCTTGATGTAGCTGGGTAACTCGGATTTCCGGAGTGAGGCCCATAAGTAGGCTTAAGTGCGAGCTGCTTGTCACACGATTGTTGAATTGCATAGGCTGAAGGTGCATGACCGGGGGTGCTGCATGCGGTCTGGTGATTACGATGGCTGGGATGGAGGCTTGGTAACCCATCGAAGCTTGAGTGAGGAATGGATTTGTGAAAGTTGTGTGAGGAGCGGCCGAGCTAGCGTCATTACGAGGAAGGGCTTCACATGTTGCCACTAGACCCGGTGTGGAAGCATTCCAAAGCTGTTGCTGCGGAGGCCACGATAGATTGGTTCCAAGGCGAGGTGGGATTCCAATTTCTTTGTGGTATTCCGAGGTAACCCCAACCATGAGAAAGACATTCCGTGCGATTTTGCCCCGATGAGGAGCCGTGAGCGATCGGTCACGTTAGGAAGCTTGCGTGGGTCCGTGAGTACGTATTTGGGGTTTCTTTGTCCCGTTGAGACGGTCATGAAGGGATCTTATGAGGCTTGTGCGGTGCGGGGATTGGATATCTTGAGCTGGGTTGCTTTGTCAAGGCATTTCAAGCGATGTGGCCGAGAAGCTCTGGCGATGCATGTACCCGAGCTTCTTTGAGGCATACCAAGCTCTTGTGACATACCGAGCCGACCCCGGCTGCTTTGAGGCATACCATCTGGCCCAAATCGGATGAAGTCAATTTGTTTCTCCAAAGCTTGGCCCATCCCAGGCCCAGAGCTGTGAATGTATATCAAACCGAGGCTGAAAGGATGGGCGATTCGCGAGTTGAGAAGAGTGTGAGGAAGGTGGTGGTAGTCTGTACGGCCAAGATAGGGATGGGGATCCTTTTCCTCTTCTACCGTGAAAGTTCCATCGGGGTTGAGGGCAATCGTCAAACCAAAATTCTGACATCTTCCAAGGACGAACATCGAAACCTCATTCGATTGGCACAAGGAGTTTTATGGATTCGGGTTCCAATATTAGTCATAGGAATATGATGAATTTACGGTCTTGGTTAAAATTCCGTCCTCGTCCTTGGACATCAAAGAACCGCACTTGACTAGCCCATGACCAACATGGCGATCAAATCTCATCTTGCTTGGTGGAGCCTTGGTGCGAAGAGATGTATTTGCGAAGTCTTGATTTGGAATAAGTAACTTGGCGAAGCCTCGGTCTCATGTTGTGAATCGACACAATTAGAGAGGCTTCAACACTGGTAGGCACTTTGTAGACCGACGTGCGAACAGAGACCCAACCCATCTTGTAGCGAGTGAAGAACCAACGTTCTTGAATTATCATGTAGCAAAAGAGGCAACCCATCCTTCCATATTTACTTTATTATTTTCTTTATTCAATTAGTCAACCGGAAGAAAATGTAAAAGCAAGACAATTTTAGGAATGTATACTGCGGGGGGCATATATTTTTTTCGAAAAGTGGGGATGAATCCCCGATTTGTATTATTTGATGGCCTTATTTGACGAAGGCACAAAAGAACTCGCTTTGGGTTTGACTCTTTTGAGAGAGCATAAGTTTAGAAAGGTTTGTAAAAGTGTATGGAAGCCCCTGGCGACGGAAAATTAGTGTTTAGCTCTATTTTCCCTATAATGTAGAAAAAGAAGACTTGTCGAGACATACTGAAAATATGTTTTATTCAAAATGATCACAAGATTGCTTAAAACCCTTTATTAATGTTCGGGTTATTCAACCCCTAATCTCGATATGAACAAACATTTTGATTAATCATGAGGAGAAAGTCAACCGATACCAAGAGTCGAAGTTGGCGAATGGTGAAGAGGGATCGTGTATAGGAGAGGCTATTGGTGAGGCCGGATTTTCTCGGGATTTGAATGTGTTTATGACCGGACCATTTACGGTTGCCTACGTTCCCCTCATTGTGAGGAGCTCGGGTCGCCGTAGTTCGGGTCTGAGCGTGTTCGGCTTTAGAAAAGGGGTATGAACATTTGTGGTACTTTTGGTGAAAAGGCTCGGATAGGAAGTTTGGGTGATAAGGTGCGGGCCTTGAGGTGATTCCTTGACAAGTCATTTTGAGCGATTCCGTTGCTTCTTGATCGTCGTCCTTCATCGGGAGAAAGATTTTGGATGCGGCTTAAGGGCTTATGATATGTTTTTGCCTTTGCTTTAAGCTGCTCCACTTGTTGTCGACAACTTCCGTTCTTCGGGCTTTGATTTTGCCCATATGTCAAACCTTCTGATCGGCGGTGCTAGGTCCTTGGCCTCATTTTTTTTTTTTGAAGCTTTTTTTTTGAAGCTTTTGTTTTTTTTTTTTTGAAGCTTATGTTTTTTTTTTTGAAGCTTTTGTTTTTTTTGAAGCTTTTGTTTTTTTTTTGAAGCTTTTGTTGTTTTTTTTTTTGAAGCTTTTGTTTTTTTTTGAAGCTTTTGTTTTTTTTTTGAAGCTTTTGTTTTTTTTTTTTTGAAGCTTTTGTTTTTTTTTTTTTTGAAGCTTTTTTTTTTTTTTTTGAAGCTTTTGTTTTTTTTTTTTTTTGAGCACTTGAGGACGAAGGCAAGCTTCTACTTGAACTTTCTTGATGCATGGGGGCGGAGGCAAGCCCCTGTTTTTTGATATGGGGTCGATCTCCCGTCTTTGAGTGACCTTTTATTGTCCCTTGATGTTGCCGCCTTCGTTGACTTGATCAAGGTGATGATGGGGATATGTTTTGGAAAGTGTATGGCTTGATGGAGGCCTTTGTGAGGTGAGGAAAGTGTATAGGGAGGGCATTAGTTGACTTTCTCGCACCAATTAATTAAAATCTTAATCATTTCCAAAGATTATTTTTTGAGCGATGCGAGTGATCATTTAAAATAAAAACATTTCATTAAATGTAATGTAGGTGTGCAAATAATGTCTCAAGTCTAGCGAGAAAAGAAAAAGACTCTTTTATAGAAAACTTAAGATTAACTACAATGTCCAAGGAGGACTTGATTGAACGAAGAAAGTACTAGAACCTACGAAGGTTGACTAAAAGACAGTTTAATATTAAAGGATGGGTAGCCCTAGTCTAGCTACTCTTTGTTGTTGGGTTGCCAAGACGCTTGAGCTTTCCATCTTTTACGTTAACTTGATTCCATTACTGCGAGACGAGGCGGTGATCGATTACGTGCCCATGATCTTTTGGTGGGAGTGGAGGAGTTTGAGGCCATGGAGCAGTGGGGCGAGCACAAGTTGTCCAAAGAAACGGGTCGGAAAAGTCACGGGGACGAACTTTGTCGGCCGAGCATATTGATGGAAGGAAGTGAACTGAGAGGACCTTGAGGGTATTGGGCTCTGTTTGGGAGGATTCAGCGATGCGTGGTTGTTTTGAGTGAAAGGGGTGATACTAGGCGATTGTGTCTTCGGGCCTTTCTCAAGCTTGGAAGCGGCATTAGACAAGTGTGCTGCAGGGCGGGTTGTCCTATCGGATTCTCTCACTTCGGGCACTTGAATTTTGCGCTTGACAGAATCATTTCTTTGCACAGTTCGACATCTTGGGTCAAAGGAGTGCTAGTACTTATCATAAGATCAAGCTTCTCCTGCATTTGTTTCACTTGCTCTATCAATATTGCCACATGGGGGTCAACGGGAACATTCGAGTTCTTGGAACTCACAACAAGACTCTTATCGCGAGAGGGAAACACGGCGGCGGGTGGAAACCGACGGGTGAATTCACTAAGTCCGGTAGACGACAACGGAAAACTTGTGGCATCCGGATTTTCTTTTAGCAACTCATGATCGCATTCGGGTGGGTGTAGAGGCTTGAACATAGCCACATAGCTCAAGCGATTATGTGAAGGCTGGAGCATAAGCGGCGGTATTGCGAAATTGAGGAACAGTGTGATGGAGCCCAACTCGTTACGAGGAGGCGAGGGCGATGGAGCCACTAATGGCTGAGGTCTTGGAAAGGGTGAAGAGGAATTGTCCTTGGCAAGGGATCATATATGGATGGAGGAGGTGTTGGTCGTGGGATGGAGAGTTATAGGATGAAGGGACTGAAATCACATTTCGAAGTCTCATCTTCGACCATGACCGAGGGAACCATTCGCCTCAGCCATTACACGAACTCCATGGCGGCGGAGATCATTGATGAGCGGGGTTAGTTTGTTCTTCATGAATCTTATGGGCGCTTTCCAAATCCAGGACTAACTCTTCCTTCCTAATCATCGGATTTCTTGTATCCTTGCGCTTTACGCCAAATCTGCCATCGAGATCATTATCATCCCATTTAACCTTGGCGTCGGTCGTGAACTTATCGGAGGCGAGAATTCAAAGCATTTCACCAAATCCGGCTTTGCCATGGCCACATGCTTGTTGCGGTCAAACCATCCATTCTCAACATTTGTTGCGACTAAATCATCGGCTTGTCGAGTCTGTTGAATTCACGAGTTTGAATCATAAAATTCAATCATGTTTACATTCGCGTTGTTTGGGAAATGATCATTGGCGGGGTTGAGATCACCGAGGCGCTCGAGTTTGCCCTTCTTAATTAATCCCTGAATCGCCTTTCTCAAAGTACGGTTGTCGGTCGTATGACCGTGAGTGCTGATGGAAAGCACAATGCTTAGTGGTGTCAAAAGGGATTTTGGGATCCTTGAGGGTGATAGTTTCTCATGGGTTCGAGGAGACCCACTGCTCTAGCAAGCTATTTAAAACTTTGCTTAAGGGAACACCCAAATCCTCGGGATTCGAGATTTGGTCATTGACTTGGTCACCATTACGAACGGGGTTTGCCGGTTTTGGTCCATTGGGGGCTCAAGCTTGCCCGTTTCGATTAACCTTTGAACCGCTCTCTTCAAGACTATGCGGTTGTCGGTCGTGTGGCCATAGTGATCATGGAAGGCGCGGTGCTTACTCATGTCGAGAGGTGCATTTGAGCTCCTTGGATGGTAGTCCTTGAGAGGCTCCAAAAGGCCTACCCTTACTAAGCCCTTGAAAATTAAGCCCATGGGCATCCCAAGATCATCAAAACGTTCTCGTTGCCTTAAAGGACCACCATTTCTTGGTTGCTTTTGGGGGCCGTCAATTGTACACAATGCCTTCTTTCTTTTACCGGATGTCGGAGCCGTGTTGGAAGGGTAAGGTTTATAGCGGCGAGACATGTTCAGACTCGTAGTCTTTTCCGTGCACGAACCCTTTTGATGTAATCATCAATGTAATCGTCGAGATTCGACCTTTTGTAAACTTCATTCGTGTCAGATACACAAGATTGATATGGTGAGATGGCCCGAGTCGAGCGATCGTCGATACTCTCGTTGCTAGGCTTTTCTTGTACCTTCTTAATTGGTTCTACCAATAATCCATTGGACGAGTCAATAGGAACATTAGGATTGCATGACCCCGCCACAAGATTGGCATTAGCAAACGAAACCACAGTAGGAAGTACTCTGGTGGGAGGAATGACAGTCGAGCATTAAAAGCGTGGCCGTAATCTTCCTCATAAGGCTGGCGGTTGCCGAAGATGAAGATATATGGCTCGTAATGGGTGGATACCGGGGAGCGGTGAGTGCGGATCCGAGAAGGCTGCTTGAAAACATGAGGTTTGAGGCATCGTAACGATAGGATTGAATGTGTCTTGACCGCATGGCTGAGGAACATGACTGCAAGGGAAATGTATATACGTACTTGATGAGCGGAGCGGCTTGCGTAGCAGTAGGAGTGGAGAATTTGATGAGGAGCATTTGACCTTGTTGGACTTTCCAACCGGAGGGCGGGGTAGAGCTCGGGGGATATTGTGAACACGGTGAGCTGACGAAGTGGTGATAAAAGCACAGTGGCCCACGCGATCTTGCGGTATCATAGGGGTCGGTGTGCTTTGAGAATTGGAGGAAGCAAGCTGGCCCCCTCGAACCATGGAGCACGAGAAACGAAATGTCCCATTCCGAGATGGTGACCCGAGCCGGGCGATGCGGTGAAGTAGCGCGGCCCCTTCCAAGCTGCGGGGCAAAAGCCAACCCGATTCAATCCTGGTGGTGAGACACTGAGAGGCACCGGGGCGGGTTGACCTAGATCGGGCTGTTGAGGAGTATCGACGATAAGGGGTGAGATGTGCGAAGCCCGACCAATTCAGTTGATGGCCGGGCCAGGCGAGGTTTTGGAGTAGCGGCCCGGCCCATTCAAGGCTGCGGGACGAAACGGGCGGTGAAACCCAAAGATGAAAGCGTAGGTGCGGGGAAGTTGACCAAGATCGATACGATGAGGCCGAGAGGCGGGGATGAGTGATAGGCTTGGGGATGCTTGGCCCATTAGTAGTTCCACACGAAAGGGGAACGGGGTATTTGATGGTAGTTGGCATGCAGGGAGGGTAATTAGCTCCAATCTTCGCCTCAATAGTAAAGGTTCTATTATGGGTGGTGAACAATTGCTAGCCCACAGGTTACGATACTTTCCAATAGCGGCGATCTGAGCCTCTTGATTTTGTCTTATCTGTTCCAACATCTGATTCCAGCATTCGGCATTTTGCGGATTTTCGGGGTGTGGAGTTGTACGTCCCCACCGTTCTCCTACGAGTTGGTCATTACGAAACTTTGGCTGAAGCGAAGGAGGAAACCGATGAAGTATCGACTTCGGAATGGCGAAATTTGAACAAACGATGACCCGGGGTCTCGATCCAAACTTTGCTTCGTGGAAGGCACAAAAGGGTGTGGATTCGAGACTCGGGAAGCGAAACGAGGTTGGTGTTTGGGCTTAGGGCTCATGCAACATGCGGTTATTTGTTCTTGTTTACTTAAAACATGTTTTATTAACCTAATCGGTTGGAAAAGATTGCTCTTCTTTTTCGCGAACTACTCGATTCTGAAATCGGTGGGCCCCGTCACTACGTCTATAAGCCCCTCGTATTCCACCTGTATTTCGACCTCCCGGGGTGGACGGCCCGGGCGAGGGTCCTATAGGGCAAGCGGGTCCCACCGACCGAAAGAAAACGATCCTAGAAGTCGGCGGGTAATCGAGTCTTAACGAGTATTCGATGTAAATTACGGACAAGGCGACGTCAAAGTCAAGATCGTGTCAGGGGCTCGACAAAAAGTCGGCATGATTTGGGTGATAAATGTCCACGGTTGATCTTGACTTGTCGTCGGTTAAGCCGTAATCAGGCATGGAATAACCGTTAATCCTTGATGACTCGGTGTCATCTTTGGGAGTCGAGTGTATAATTTGTGCCGATCGAGCCGAAGTCAAGGCGCCGGTCAATATCTTGGTCAAAGTCTGCGGCGGGAAACCGGCATGACTTCGGCGATTAGGGACCCGAAAGATATTGAGTCGGTATGCCGACAAAGGCTTGAAAGGAAAGGTCTATACACAGACAGGGCATGACCCAGACCAGACTAAAAACCAATCGGGTCTCGGACAAAGTGTGTCACGGACAAGTGCATGGTTGACACGAGGCTCCATGGGATGTTTGGGTAGTCTGTGCTCATCAAGAGGCGTAATAAGATCAAACGGACCGCGACAAGGATTTCCCGGGTTAGGGACGTAGTGTGCGGTGTAAGGTCACGTGCGCGTAGTGTGCAAGCGATCTATCTTCTTTTACGAGAAAAATAGAAATTTTTATGTGTCTTAAAAAGGCATGATGCATGATTTTTTTTTGAATTTTTTTTTGAAAATTTTTTTTTGAAAATTTTATGAACACATAAGCACATAAGCACAAAAATTCCGACAGTTAGGGACATTATTCCGACAGTCAAAATTTTGACTGTTACGAGGCGGCCAAAAACAAACACGAAAACTGTGCAAAAATCAACACACACAAAGCAAAGGATTTTCAAATGTTGAGACGGAAGCTTGACCCTCAAAAGCTTTTCTTTTTTTTTGAAAATAATGATATCGGTACGTGGGATTGTTAGACCACAATTTATCCCCGACTCGTGTTAGGAGGCGATAACGGGAAGTTTAATGGTTTCCACCAATATACCAAATATCATTTTTTTTTTAGAAAAAGCTTAAAATCCCCAGCGGAGTCGCCACTGTGATGATGTGCATCCGAAAATTTTCCCATTTTTATTTGAAAAAATCAACGAAACGGAGTCGCCACGCCATTTTTATTTTGAGGGCCAAAACTTTAAAAAAAAGTCCGAGATCAGAAATTTAGGTTCGGAGGTCACGTTACGCGTCGGGAAGGACGTTAGTGTGCACCCGACGCGCCTCGCAAAACGAGTCTTCCAAACATTTGAAATCCTTTGTTGTGTGTGTGTGTGTGTGTGTGTGTGTGTGTGTGTGTGTGTGTGTGTGTGTGTGTGTGTGTGTTTTGACCAAAATGAGTTGAAACTGAGAAAAACAAAAATGGGGAACTCTTTATAAGACTTTGAATCAATCCCCAAGATTTTTGGTATGATTTTTGGATTGAGTCTTGGCACTCAAAAGATTTTTTGATTTGAAAAGCAATTCTGCCAGAATGAAAGAAGGCAGTTGACCCTTGACTTTGAAATGGACTTAAAGGCTTCAAAACCTCAAAATCTGGGGAAAGTCCGAGAATGAAAGTTGCTTAAAACACCTTAAAAAAGGTTTCTGTAAAAGAACTTTTCATTTTGGAGATGATTTGAGGGGTCAAAACCTTCTGGAAATCTCAGATCTGAAATCTGGATTTCCAGAGACTGATGAACTGACCTTTAAAAGAAAATTTGAAAAATGGAGTTTTACTCACGCAAAAAATAAAGTAAAAATATGTCTGGAAAGCTCTGGATGTTGGCTACAAAAAGTATTTTGTAGTCAACACCAAATTCCAAGTTTATCTATGTCCAAAAAATTAGACCATGGACTGAGGTCTGAGAAAATTGCTACTGGACAGCAACTTCTCAAGAAAGAAAATATGATTTTAAAGGGGGTTTTGCATCCATGCTTGTCCCCATTTCCCTAGGTTTTGATTAGTGATCACTTGACATTTTAGTGGTGAATCAACTATATCAAACCATCCTTGGGGTACATTAGGACTAAGCACTTCATTTGCTTGGGAAGGGGAATTTTATCCTTTGAAAATGAGATTTGATGTATGAAAATGATTTTTAGGGTTTTGAAAATGTGTTTTCTTTGCAAGAAAGTAAGAACACTTTGAAAATAATGTAGATCCTTGTAGAAGATCATCCATGGAGATGAACTTCCATGGTGATCTTCTTGGATCTAAAGCAAGAAGATGAATAAACTACATTTTGTAGCTTGAAAATGCATGCATGGATGAATTTTAGGGTAAGGAGAGGGAGGTTATACCTATCTTCCTTGTGTTTTGTGTTTGAAGGCTTGAATGTGAGAGTGTTTAAGGCTTGAATATGAGAGTGTTTGAGGGTGTTTAGGGTTGATGATTTGAGTTGGTTAAAGAGAAAACAAGTAGATAACAATGAAGTCCTCTATGTTTTCTCTCTAATCCTCCTCCTATAGGGTGGTTTGAGCTTGGATTGGTGTATGTATGAGAGTATGTATGAGAGTGATTTGAAGTGTTTGTGAGTGAGTGAGATTTGGGAAAGATTGGAGAGAAAATGGTGGCAATCTATGGATTCCCCTTTGTTTTCTCTCTATATTTCCTTGGAGTTTCGTTCTTTGTGATCAAATTGTGTTGTGTAAGCGAGAGAGGAGGGTTCAATTTATAGCCCTCTGAAATTGACAAACATGTCCGCGCGGATATGATTGACGGCGTGCCTTGTTCATTAATTACGGCTTCGGGCTTTGGACGGGAAGAATAAAATTCAAAAATCCGGCGGTTTATGTTTTTCAACTTGCCCAATTCGGATTTTTCTTATTTCTTTTGCTTTTTGAGATTCTTTTCTTGGTTTAACTTTAAATGGCAATGCCCATTTTACCCTTACTTTGTTAGAAAAGTTAGGAATGTTAGGAATGTTAGTAATGTTATAACTTTCGTTAATTTTCTAACGAAAATGCTAACAAGCTCAAATTGGAGCACTTACACCAGTAAGTATCATTTAATTGTAAATGTCATATATATAATGTTTACATTTTATTATTGTCTTTTTATTTGTATATATATTGATATATTGTTTTTTAATTAATATCTTGATAGGTTTATACATGCATGGTGGTGGTAGCGGTAGCGACAGGTGGCGGCGCTCGTGGTTGTTAAACATGAATTTTCATTGACATGTAATTAAACAAACAAACAAACAAACATATGTAGTTTCTCTTTCCCTTTCCCCTTTTCCCCGGCCTTTCCCCGGCCGTTTCCCCTTCCCTTTTCCCCTTTCCCCGTTTCCCGTTTCCCTTTTCCCTTTCCCACTTTTCCCGGCCGTTTCCCCTTTCCCCTTTCCCCTTTCCCCGGCCGTTTCCCCTTTCCCCTTCCCCTGTCGCTTGATTTGGACAAACATATGTATTTTATTTAATGTACAAGCGAAACAGGTTGTTTGTGTGTGTTTGTAGTTTGTAATTGGGTTGTTTGTGTGTGTTTGTAGTTTATAGTTGTTTAAAACGAGGTTGTTTGAACGAGGTTAACGGGTTTCTGACCTTTTACAGGTGGTTTAATAATAAAATAGATTTTTTTTTTAAAATCTGGCCAGATTACCGACGGAAATTTTCGTCGGTAAATTAAGACAGAAAATAAATAATTCTATTTTCCGGCGGAAATATCCGTCGGAAAATAAAAATTAAAAAAATAATACTCAAAATACCGACGGACATATCCGTCGGTTTAGGGTTTATATTCCGACGGACATATTCGACGGTAAATATTATGGTTTCCGACGGTTATAACCGTCGGTAATGGTTTTTATTTCCGACGGATATTTCCATCGGTAACCTCCGGCGACTGCTCCGGTTAACCGGCCGATGTAACTCATTTCCGACGGACGTTTTTCGGCGAAATTTTAGATTTTCCGGCGGATAATCCGCCGGAAATACCGGCGAAATTTGTCCGTCGGTATTACCAACCAATTATTTCCGACGGAACCCGACGGACGAATTCCGTCGGTAATATCCATTTACCGACGGATATGTGGATTTACCGACGGAAATTTCCGTCGGTAAAAGGCCTTTTTCTAGTAGTGATTTTGGCTTTATTCTTTCAAACAATTTCAAAATCCTCCTTAAATTAAAAAAATGAAGAACATGAATAGTGTTCCTTCAAATTTAAAGCAACACTATTCATCTTTCTTCATTTTTAAAGTGGGATGTTAAAATTTTAAATTTAGTCCCTCTAATTTTTAAAAGTTACATCTTATTTATTCTATAAATGAAAAAAATTATTAATATTATTTTAATTAATTTAAAATATTTTTATTTTAATATTGGGTTAGTTATTTGAGAAAAATCAAAAGAAAAAAGTTAGACGGCTATATTAAAATTTAACATAAATTAAAAAAATAAAAACATACCAATATTTATAACAACATAGTTAATATTACATGAAAATGAAAAAGTCACACATTTTTAATGAAAACAAAGTAATAAAACATACTAATATTAGATAAACAACAACAACAAAACACACACACTAAAAAAATTAAAATTAAACAATCACACCAATTTAATAATTCGGTATACCGGATTCATCTCCACCGTAATTATCGGATCCATCTCCACCGTAATTATCAGATCCACCTCCATGATAATTACCGAACCCATTACCAAAATTATTTGATCCGTTTCCACCAAAATCACTAAGAAATTGACCAAAAATATTTGTTGGTGGTGGTTGTGATTGTTGATATTGTTCTGCTCTTTTTTGTAAAATGATAGCTTGTTCAGCTTGAATATGATAACAAGATTTTGGAGCAGCGAAACATGTTTCAAAATCTTACTCGGCGTGGCTCAATTCCAGGTCATATCATGATCAACCGCAATTGTGAAGCTGCAGATCATGAGTTGCTAAATAATTACTTTACCGATGCTCCAACATATTGCGAAAAAAACTTTCGAAGACGATATAGAATATCTCGACGTCTTTTTTTTCGTATTGCTGAGGCAATCAAAGGCGATGATCAATATTTCGAGCAACGAAGTGATGGTTTAGGTAAGCTTGGATTATCTACTTTTTAAAAAGTAACAGCTGTGTTTCGGATGTTGACTTATGCTATGCCAGCCGATGCAACCGACGAAATCGTTAAAATTGGTGAGTCAACTGCAATTGAATGTTTAAAGAGATTTTGTCGTGCTATTATTAAAGTTTTTGCAGAGCGTTATTTGAGATCACCTAATGCTAAAGATACGGCACGATTACTTCACATTGACAAGGAGCAAGATTTTCCCGGAATGCTTGGTAGCCTTGATTGTATGCATTAGGAGTGGAAAAATTGTCTTACGGGTTGGGCCGGTCAATATACAGGGCTACCGGTAACCGAGTATTATTCTTGAAGCCGTAGCTGGTTATGATCTTTAGATATGGCATGCGTATTTCGGTATGCCAGAAACTAATAATGATATTAATGTATTGGAATCATCACATTTGTTTTTCAATCCCTCTCAAGGTATTGCTCCTCCCACACATTATGTTATTCAAGGAAAAAAATATGATATGGGATATTATTTGGCTGATGGTATATATCCTAAATGATCTACATTAGTGCAAACTATTCACAAACCACTTGATCGAAAGAAACAATATTTTGCTAGAAAACAAGAGGCGCGTAGGAAAGACGTGGAACGTGCATTTGGAGTTCTACAATCTCATTTTTCTATTATTGCAGGGTCGGCACGTTTTTTGAAAAAGAATGTACTACATGATATAATGACTGCTTGCATTATCATGCACAATATGATAATTGAAGATGAGCGTAATCTCAATGCATCAATTTCTGAAGTGCCAGAAGCACCGGCTCCAACAGTTGAAATTGTTGATGACAATATTCGTTTTCAAGAATTTATTGGTTGACACAAGAAAATCATGGATAAAAGTGCTCATGTTGAACTTCGAAATGCTTTAATAGAGCATTTATGTGAGAGATACACCAATTCTGAAGATTAGTGAACGTTGTTAGGTACTTTTCAATGTTTTCGCTTTATGTTTTCTTTATTTCAATGTTTTTTTTTTGTCAATGTTTTCTTTATGTCAACGTTTCATTTATGTCAACTTTGGAATGCTTTATAAATTTGTTTCTTTGTGCCAATATTTTCTTTATGTCAATATATCATTTACGTCAACGTCATTTTATTTTGTATTTTTTCTTTAATAATAAAATATATTTTATTAGTAATTTGAATTATAAATACATTATTTGAATTCTTATTTCTAAACAAAATAGAGGGTTGAATATGTAAAAGGATTAAATTTTGTGTAGTATTTGTGAAATTATAAAAATAGTAGAATGATGAGGTGGAATGAAAATATGCTGAAAATATTTTTTTTAAAATAAAAAATGAAGGAATGAGTTAGAGAGAAAAAAAAAATTGAAGCAACATTTAAAATAAAATTTAAAGAAATAAAGTAAAATTTAAAAAAATGAGTTGAAGATGCTCAAATATAATTTGTGCATCCAATTTGAATAACTTTTGGATCCGTCACCGGGTATACTAGTGATTAGTTACGAGAGGATACGGTTCAAACATGAATTTTCCCACCATTGAATTCAGTGCATGTTTTGGCTTGACAATAAAATATAGGGTACAAGTAGATCTGTATTTCTCAGTACTTTCCACGCATATGTATCCTCTTAAAAAGGAAATTTTCCCACCATTGAATTCAATGCATGTTTTGGTTTGACAATAAAATACTCTCTCCCCCTCAAAATATTTGTTTCATTTAATTTTTTTTTTGTTGAATTTTGATCACAAATATATGACAATTTAATTATGTTCATGAAATTTTAAAAATTTCTATTGATTCACCATTAATAATATTATCAACAACAACTTTTAGAATTTCATGAACATGATTAATCTCTCATAAATTTGTGGTCAAAGTTCAACAAAAAAGTCAAATGAGACAAACATTTTGAGACGGATAGAGTATTAATAACTCATTTTGTAAACAGAGGTTTTTTTTTTCGTGACTCTAGCATTACTTTTGTCGAGAACTGATGATGATGGGTCTAGTTGAAGGATAAACTGAACATTATTTAACGATACAGATTTAGTTTTATTTAAATAGATGACCAAATGTTGATGAAAAAACAGGAGGTCAAAATACAATTTAAATTTTAATAAATGATCAAATTGTTGGAAAAATATGTTGTGTGTAAAGGAAATTGTGTATTTTTCTTACATGAATCATTTGTCGTTTGACAAATATTATTGTGAGTTCATGTTCCACTGCGTGTGAACATTGAAATGGTATATCTAGATATCCAATTTGAGTTTGGATGAAAAAGATATGATAGCTCAAAGTTGGTGGGTTGAAAGTGTAAACTTTTAAAATTTAACCACACTATTGATGTGTTATGATTTTCAAATTAATTAAGGGATTAATTGGGACCATTAACATGGATTTTTGGGTTACAAGTTGTGAAATAAAACTCCATCAATACAAGGCAATGACTCACATATTAATATAAGGATTAATTGGGAATTAATCACATGGTTATTGAAGCTATAACTAGAAAAACCCACAACAAATGAAAACAACTTTTTACATCAATCTTCCTGCTCCCCTCTGCAATTTGTTCATCTTTTTTCTTTGACCTGCTAGAAATTTATCAATGTTGATATTGTCCAAGTATAGTGAGATTCGCCCGAGATTCTAGTGCGAAATAATAGTACGGTCCGTCTGTTTTATCCTGGGACGCGAACGCGCAAAACAACCTCAAGCAAAACTCGATGAGGGGGCGAATTTGTTTTAAGCAGAATGTGTTACACAATATTCGGAAAATATTAAGAAGATCAACATACAAATTTTCTCCTAGAGTTTTTCTCCCTTTTTTTTTTTTTTGGCGAAAAGGGCAGTGCCCCCTAAATTTTATTAAAAATAAAAATTCAAAAGTACAATAAATAAAGAAAGACAGAAAATAAAATAAAGAAAAGGTCAATCAAATCGCCTTTTAGGATTCCAAAGCCTTTTAGGCATGATGTTTTTTGATTTAGCTTTCGATCCAGATTTGCCTCGTTTTCCTTTAACCTTTTGAAAGCCATCATCTTCATCGTAATAATCTTCAAAATTATCGCAGCCAGCCATTGGAGCCCACGGGTCAACATGAACTCCACCAATAATACCCCCATAAGTGCGTGCATCATGATATCTTAGTAGGAGAAATATCAGAAAGGCCACCTTCCGGTTCCGAATCACATTTTTCCCGAATGATAAGAGCTTCTTTTAGGTTTTTTGGGTTTATAAATTCAGGATTAAAATATTTAGGATTTGGCATACGAGCAGTAGAGGGACGAAGGTTAGGAGCTGATGAAGAGGCTTGATATTGTCGAACCTTTTCCTGAATTAGATCAAGGGATGAAAATCCCACCACATTTCCTTCTTTTTCGGCCAAAGCTTCTCCATTATCTTTAGGAGCTTCATTTTCGGTAATATGGGATATCAAAGAATCTCCAACATTTTGAACTACCTCTCCAGATTTTTCGGCTTCACCATTATCATTAGGAGCTTCAATTTCGGTAAGTACCAAAGAAACTCCAAGATTTTGTTCGTCCTCCCCAGATTTTTCGGCCTGACCAAAATTGGAAAATTGCTTGGTCAAAGCCAAATCTGAACCTCCATTATTTTGATCCAATTTCAAATTTGAATTAGAGAAAATCTCTCCAGAAATTTCGGTAAAACCCAAATTGGAATCCGAATAGTTTGGGTTTACCGAATCCGGGATTACCCGAGGGACACCCTCACACGGGTCGACCCTTTCTTGAATTACCTTTGGACCGCCATCACCATTCACAGTGCCACCAATTGGATCTTCCACCACCGCCGGCGTATCCGTCTTCTCTTTGGATGAAGATGTTTCTTTAGGAACCCAAGTACCTTGTTCTTTACCATGCGGCATAGGAGGGCTACCCACTGTATTCTTGGGGCTAATTTCATGATCTACGTTAGTAGTCGCTACACCTCTATTTTGCTTCAATGCACCATCAATACCACCTTTAGATTTGTGAGCAAACCTACAATCAGCCAACGAATGTCCAACCTTAAAACAATGTTTGCAATACATTGGGAGGTTATCATATTCAATATATTGAAAATAACCTTCATCATCACCACATTCAATAAAAACCCTAGAAGGCAACTTCTTCAATAAATCAACTTGAACCAAGACTTTCGCCATGCTAGGTCTAGACATTTCTTTGTTGCATTGTCAATACCCAAAGGTTCCCCGAATACCTTTACAATGGAGAATAAACTCATCTTGTTGAAAAGATGAATAGGTAAGCCCGGAAGACCCACCCAAACAGTGAATAACGAAGATTCCTGATCGGGTCTCCAACTAGGGGTCCAACGGAAAACTCTCATGATGAAACGCCCTACATGCCATTCTTCCTTTGCCCACAATCTAGTGAAATCTGCCTCATGAGATACCCGAATCAAAATATGTTTGGCATCAATATGCCCAATCTGGAAATCTGCCTTTAAACCAAACTTAAGAAAGCATCGTCTAGTTTCCTCCATGTTCGGCCTGCCTTTGGAGAATTTACCAACCAATGTGTATAGAAAAGGTTTTGCAAAAACATTGATCACTTCCTTAGGGAATTTAATGGCTGGCTCACCGTAATGCGAAGAAGCAACAATCATAGGAATCACAGATGTATTAAGGGAGGAGTCTTTGAAAAGGCTTGCAAAGGATTTTGCCTTTGAAGGTGACGGCGGCAGCCCATAAGACGGCGCCTCCACCCTAGGAGAAGCCGAACTGAACGGAGGGTCTTGGGCCGTAGAGTTTTTCTCTCTTTTTATTTTTTATTGTAATTTGTATTATTTAATATATTATAATTCTTTTCTCTTTTATTCTTTTGTATTGTAGTAAGATTTTGTTTAACACAACCCAAAATAAAATTGCAAAGTACATGTAGGTAATGGGACAAAAGAAAGGAGGAAAACCAAGTGAAATTGCTGGCCGAGGTCTGGTTATTCCGACTGAGGAAGAAAACAACATTATTGACATGATTTGTCAGAAAAAAATATCCTTCATTTTAAACTTCAAATAGAAATCTATCATTACTACCTATTCTATTCCCCATTTCATCTTCAATTCTCTTCTCTTCGTGTATCACGTGCATACATTTCTTCTTTGCATATATTTCAACATTTATCTTATTCTCTAACACGAAAAAAAAAAAAAACAAATTTGCTCTCAAGGAAAAGTAATTTTGAAATTATTTTAGTTATTCAATTTGAAATTAATCACAAGTAACTTGTTCGAAAAAACATTTTATTAGCGGACTTAAAAAAAAATACACACACACACATCCAAAAACATGTCGGATATACCGTTTATCGAGATAACTACCTATTTCGTCCTTAACATATAGGCATTTTTTCGTTTTAGTCCGAAATGTATTTTTTTTCGTTTCTTTCCTTGACCTCGTATTTTTTTTGTCGTCCTTCCGTCATGACTCCGTCAATTTTCCTGTTAAAATGCCTATGTGGCATAAAGTGCTGAGTTGGCTCTTAAAATAAATGAAAGTAGTTGAGGTGTAAGTTTTAAGGGGTAAAAGTTTATACTACTAAACTATTGACCCTCAAGATTGTTATTATAAATATAAAGGTCTGAAGATATCGAAATCTATAGTATAAATGGAACCTTCACTAGCTACAGTAGTATGAATAGTTTCATCTGCCGAAATTACCATTTTGCCCTCATATATTTGTCTCTTTCCCATTTTGCCCTTTAAAAAAAATTAAAAAAAAAAAAACACACGTGTCCTTGAACACGGACATGTACTAATTATTTATAATTTAACCTCACCTAACCGTAACTCTTCATATATAATTGAAACAAAACCCTTCGAGTTCACACCTCCCTCATGGTCGCCCCTACCCTTTCTTCCCATAAAACCCTTCGAGTTCACACCTCCCTCATATTTCCAAGTTATTGTCGTCGCCCCTACCCCTTTCTTCCCACCGGCGACCCCCAACCACCACCGATCCAGGTCGGCCCATTCTATATCCCTCTTCCCCCTCTCCCTTCTTCCTCTCCCCGCCGGTCACCTCCTTCCCGCAACATCTGAATTTGACACTCAAATTCGAGCCTTAACCATATGGCTTCGGCCTCTTCATCTCCGTTGCTCAAGCGAGAATACTACTACTAGGAAAAGGTAATCTTGTTAACTTGGCTTTAAGGCAAGAATCACAATGTTCCTCATCCGTTATTTTACTACCACAGATACTATTAAAGTAAGACGACTTCAAAGTAGGCGTGTGTCCCAATCTTCTATGCCAAACACTTGAATGAACAGTAGCTGTTAGGGCCATATATACTTTCCTTAGCAACGGGCTCCATGTAGTATAGACCATTGTAGCGCCTACCCATCCCAATCAGCGTCCTCGAAGCTAAGTCCTGCATGATACAAAATTTCGGAAAAAACGTGAGTGAGCAGTTCAAGTCCCTTGTTAGTTTACTAACTGAAAGAAGATTGCATTTAAATTCAGGTATATTTAGAACGTGGTGAATTTTCAATCCATTCGGCAAGCAAGTATTGCCAACTCCCTTGACTGGAATAGCATCTCCATTGGGTATTTTAACTGGCATCTCTCTTTCGGAATGACTCAGATTCTCCAAAATTCTTCCATCGCACGTGATGTGCTCGTTTGCCCCAGAATCAATAATCCAAGGTATTACATCTATCATCTTACCAGCCATGTTAGAAGTGGGTAGATCACCTCCTTGTGTGCTTCCTTTTGCTTCGGAATCCATGTTCAGATACTGCACAAGTTTTTCATAATTCTTTGCTGATAAACCTGGTATGGGACTGTCCTCGCTGCTTGCAAGATGTGCCACTTTTCCAGTAGTCTTCACCTTGCCTCGACTTTCTCCCCCTTTCTCAGCATCTCGGTTGTTCCTTTTCTTTCCCTCCGGGTAACCCACGATCTCATAACAATTTTCAATTGTGTGGTAGAATTTTCCACAGTGAGTGCATCTAGGCTTCTCCTTTTGACCACTTCTGCCCTCTTTCCTGCCTTGCCGCGAGCTTGCAATGGTCTGAAAAGCCGCTGCCTCCACATTAATTCTCCCAGCAGTGGATATTTGTCGCTGTTTTTCCTCCTTTGAGACAAGGTGATAAGCAATCCCCAACAATACTATTGGTGTGGTGCTCAAGATTTGTGTCTTGATTGTGCCAAAGCTATCGTTAAGACCCATCAATAGTTCGTATAACCGTTCGTTCTCCTTCATCTCGGTCAATTGCTTTGAGATGTCGCAAGTGCATCCACTACATTTGCATTTTGGAGTGGGTGAAATTGCATGCATTTCGTCCCAAAGGCCCTTCAGCTTGGTGTAGTAGGAGGACACAGAAAGCTTCTCCTGCCGTGTGAAGGTGATTTCACGTTTCAATTCATATGCTCTTGGTGCGCTTTCGTTCCCAAAGCGCTCCTGTAAATCTTCCCAAATTTCTCGTGCCATTGTCGTGTGCTTGACACTGTAGCGGATGTCCTTTTTCATGGAGCTATGCAACCATCCTTTTATCATGGCATTGCAACGCTTCCATAGAGGTAAATCTGCTGCTCCTTCCTTGGGCAGTGGAATCGATCCATCCACGAATCCAAACTTGTTCTTTGCAAACAAGGCATTGCTCATCTCTTCAGCCCAGTCTGCATAGTTGCCGTCATGAAGGAGATCGCTGACAAACACGGTATTCGGGCTATCAGAAGCCGCGATGAAATAGGGCGACATTGTGTCCACTAAGACCCCACCGGTAGTGGTCTTGTTGCCACTGG
Source organism: Adenophora triphylla var. japonica (assembly GCA_022495995.1). Lineage (NCBI taxonomy): Eukaryota > Viridiplantae > Streptophyta > Magnoliopsida > Asterales > Campanulaceae > Adenophora > Adenophora triphylla. Next base: position 34,710 of record JAFEMH010007119.1, on the reverse strand, counting down.
GCTCTGTCATAGTAGGTACGTAAAAGAAATGAAAAAAAATGGTTTACGGAAGCCTTTTAGATCGAAAACAGCTCTGATGCCATGATAGAATTCACGGCAAAGCAAAAGGTAGTATATTCATGAAAATGTTCTTAATCATACAAAGGTATACAACAGTATTATATACAAGTCAATCTCCTAATCTCTTGCTGAGATCCTAAATCAAAGGAAACTGAATAATTAGTGATGGAGATAATCCCGTAATCAAATCAAATCATGTCTTTCATGCATATGTTGCAACATTTAAGGTGTGCCCTTGGACTTGACAGGAATAAAAATTAAGTTCTAGTCCCCTCTAGCTCCTAAAAACAGTCCACATTATGGGAAAAAGAAAATGAGAGATGGAGAGAGAAGGGGATGAAGTTAAATGCAAAAAGATATGGAATGAAGTACCTGTAAAAGGTTGGGGGCGGGAGAAGAGTGATGGAGTGAATGGTAATGACTGAAAAGATAGCTCCTGCCATCTATGTCCACAATAGTAAAGTGGCTCTGAAACTCCAATGTGTCGAATTATAATGGTCATTACCCCTCTGGCCTCCCATACATGAAAATTTTCAACTTTTGGTAACATCGTGTACATGCCCATTGAACTAATCAATGCTTGTAGTATTATGAAATTATCCCTGCCCAAATGCAATAAACAAATCAGATTATAATGTTTGAAAAATTAAACAATATCATAGCGTATGAAAAGATAAACACCAGTGCCTTTCTTTGTCAATCTGCATAAAATCAACACCTTGTGGTAGAATGCGGCGATTCCAGGTGAGAAAAAGCATGTTACTGTAAGAGATCCAACACTGATGCATGAGGCATCGAAGTAAAGATATGCTGAGAATGTGGAAACACCAATGGAGAGAACCATCTTCTTGAAATCTTGAATGTAAGAGTTCTCACAATCCTTGTACAATTAGGACTCTCCAATTGTAACTATATATTGAGCCATTGTGAATAAACAAAAGCTAAGGCTTCAAATTCTTTACATGGTATCAGAGCTGTAAGATTCAAAGCCCCACAACCCCCAAAACCCCTGTCAAAATCCGGCAGCCCCACCCCACCTTGGCAATGGCCGGAGCCTCCTCCACCATTCCAAACGCTGCCCAACCCGACCAACCACTGTTCTTGGTCAATCTCTCTTACTGTCGCACCCTCACCCCTTTAACCTACCTCACATGGGCATCCCAAATTACCTCCATCCTCTTTGGCCTCGACCTCTTGAAATTCGTCGATGGCACCCACCCAAAACCCAATGATAACATCATCACCACCACCCCCGCCACCGTTGAAACGGATGATGAACCGGCCAAACCAGCCACCACCACCACCATTCCTAATCCGACAGCCATTACTTGGTCTCGCCAAGATCGCCTCATCCTAGGAGCCCTCATAGGAACCCTAGACCCCGCCATTGCTCCCCTTGTTCATCAAGCCAAAACCTCTCATGAAGCTTGGACCATCCTCAAAACCACCTATGCCAACCCCTCTCGTGGCCACATACTTCAAATCAAAGACAACCTTGCAAACCTCACCAAAAACCAACTATCCATCTCCGACTACATGAATGCCGTCAAAACCTACACCGACAAACTTGCCATTCTAGGAAAACCCATGGATTCCGAGGACATAATCTACACTATCCTCAAAGGCTTGGACTATGAAACCTTCAAACCCGTCATTGACTCCACCCGAGCCCGAGACAACCCTATCTCCTTTGAAGCCCTACACGAATAACTCATCCAACATGAACTCACCCTCAAACAATCCTAAGCCACCTCTCCTCTTCCCACCACTGCCTTTACCGCCCACACCCACCCTTCGCCTAACCGTAATTCCTACCGCAACACCAATCCCTCTCCGTCTCACAACTCGTCCTCCTCCCCTCGCCCGTTTAACGGCAAGTGTCAATACTGTCGCAACATTGGACATGTTATCTCCCAATGTCGCCAATTCAAACGCGACTACCCCGCCGTCAACTTCCCCCCCCCCCCCTTCATCGCCAAAACCGAAATCCAACCCCTAACCCCCAAGCCCACACCGCTTCCCATCCCAACCCAACTCCCCCTCCATCTTGGCTTGTCGATAGTGGAGCAACCAACCACATCACCAATGACCTCTCCAATCTTTCCCTTCACACACCCTACAATGGCAGTGACGACGTCATTATCGGCGATGGTTCTTCTCTTCCAATCTCTCACATAGGTTCCTTCTCTCTCCCCACATCAACCTCTCTTCTTAAATTTAATAATATCTTACATGTCCCTCTCATTACTCGCAATATTCTATCTGTGTCTCAATTTTGTCGTGACAACAATGCCATCATTGAATTCTCACACTCTTCTTTTCTTATCAAGGACAAAGCCACGAGTCAAACTCTTATCCATGGAAACCTTGAAGATGGCGTCTACATTTGGCACCCTCCACCCATCCAAGCTCATTCAAGCTCTCTCTCATCGCAGCTGTGGCATCATAGATTAGGACATCCCTCTTCCCCCATTCTTAGTTTATTACGTAGCAAGTTCAGTTTATCTACTCCCTCTAGCTTACCTCCTTGTAATTCTTGCTTTATTAATAAAAGTCACAAGCTGCCTTTTGCATCTTCCACTATTGTCTCACATGCTCCCCTTGATCTTATTTTTTCGGATGTTTGGACGTCCCCAATTCACTCACTTGACAACTTCAAATACTATGTCATCTTTGTCGATCACTTCACCAAATATATTTGGTTTTATCCTCTCAAAAACAAATCCGACACCTACAACACCTTCCTCCGCTTCAAAGCTTTAGTCGAAAAATACTTCAAACGTCCCATCATTCAAGTCTACTCCGACAATGGGGGTGAATACCTAAAACTCACCCCCACTCTTGGTCAAAACGGTATCACCCATCTCACTACACCTCCTCACACTCCTGAACACAACGGGTACGCCGAACGTCGTCACCGCCACATTGTTGAAACCGGCCTCACTCTCCTCTCCCATGCCAACCTACCCCTCACCCTTTGGCCCTATGCTCTCACCACTGCCACATACCTCATAAACAGATTACCCACCCCCACCCTAAACAATGATTCCCCCTACTTCCGCCTTTTCCGCTCCCCTCCAAACTACACCAAGCTACGTAGTTTTGGTTGCCTTTGCTATCCATGGCTTCGCCCATACACCACCCACAAACTTGACCCAAAATCCACCCCTTGTATCTTCGTCGGTTACTCACCCACGCAAAGCGCGTATCACTGCCTTGACCCTACCTCCCATCGTGTCTACACCTCCCGCCATGTCCGCTTTGTTGAAAACACTTTCCCCTACAACTCCCTCACCACCTCATCCCCCACCCCTCCCTCTCCTCCCCCCTCTGATTGGCACACACTTTTTCTCCCCATATTAAACACTACCCCCTCCATCCCAAACCCCCCCAACCCCAACCCCCTCCGCCACCTCCCACCCCCCCATCCCCAACTCAACCCACTCCCAATCCCACCACAAATGAACCCCCCACCCCAACCTAACTTGATCCTACACCACCAACTCCCAACCCACCATCCCCTCCACCTCCCACCCGCACTATCACCACTAGACTTTCCCATGGCATAACCAAACCCAACCCCAAGTATGCCAACCTATCCCTTCTCACATCTCCCTCTAGCCTTCCCACCACCACCAAACAAGCCCTATCCATTCCTCATTGGCGCAATGCCATGATTGAAGAATTCCAAGCCCTCACCCGCAACAACACTTGGTCCTTGGTTCCACCTACTTCAGCCCATAACATTGTCGGATGCAAGTGGGTCATCCGAGTCAAATACAACCCCGACAACACCATTCAGAAATACAAAGCCCGCCTTGTAGCCAAAGGTTTTCACCAACAACCCGGTATTGACTACACCGAAACCTTTAGCCCCGTTGTCAAACCAGCCACAGTCTGGCTACTTCTTTCCCTTGCCACAACAAACCATTGGCCCCTTCGCCAACTCAATGTCAACAATGCCTTCCTTCAAGGCACTCTCTCTGAAATCGTTTTTATGATACAACCCCCCAGTTTTGAAGACTCCACCAACCCATCCTTTGTTTGTCGCTTGTCAAAAGCAATCTATGGCCTCAAGCAGGCTCCCCGGGCATGGTTTCAAGAACTCAAAACCTACCTCACCACATATGGCTTCCAACCCTCCTTAGCCGACCCCTCTCTATTCATCTTCAACATATCCCCATCCCCTATTTACCTACTTGTCTATGTTGACGATATCATTGTCACCGGCCCCTCCCCCTCTCACCTTCAGTCATTCATCTACAACCTATCCAACCGGTTCTCCCTCAAGGACCTTGGCCCCTTGTCCTACTTCTTGGGTGTTGAAGTCGTCCCTAACCATCATGGGCTTCTCCTCTCCCAAACCAAATATATCCATGACCTTCTCACCCGTCACAAAATGATTGACTGCAAGCCACTACCCACTCCTATGGTAACATCCCCTCCCCTCACTCGATCTACTGCCACTCCAGCTGTTGACCCTACTTCCTACCGTGCTGTTGTTGGTGGACTTCAGTACTTATCATTCACTCATCCCGACATCGCCTTCTCGGTCAACAAGCTTGCGCAATTCATGCAGAATCCACAATCCTCTCACTGGGTTGCATTGAAGCGTCTTCTACGGTATCTTCATGGCACCATGCATCTTGGCCTTCAGATTTTTGCGAAGTCTCCTCCCTCCATTCATGCGTTCTGCGATGCCGATTGGGCCGGAGACAAAGATGACTTCATATCCACTTCTGGCTTACTTGTCTACTTGGGTAAGAACCCGGTCATTTGGTCTTCCCGGAAACAACGTTCTCTTGCTAGATCCACTACTGAAGCCGAATTTCGGGCTATTGCCGACACCGCATCCGAACTTACTTGGGTTGGGAACTTACTCACTGAGCTTGGTTTTCCATCACCTGCTACACCTGTGATTTACTGTGACAACCTTGGTGCCACCACCTACTCTTCTCATCCGGTTTTTCACTCTCGCATGAAACACGTGGCTCTCTCTTTTCACTTTGTTCGTGAGCAAATTCAGGCCGATTCCCTTCGAGTACAACACATTTCCAGTTCGGATCAACTTGCAGATATTTTTACAAAGCCACTACCTCGCATACGCTTCCATCTTCTTCTCTCCAATATTGGTCTTCTCTACGGATCGTCCATCTTGCGGGGGCGTGTTAAGGATGAAGTGTGATGATGTGCACCAAAATTTTTCGAAAGGTTACTTTGAAATTTTCGTTTCTTTGAAAAACCAATCAAAAAGATCGGAGTCGCCACGCAATTTTTGTTTTAAGGGCCAAAACTTTGAAAAATGCCCGAGATTAGAGATTTGGGTTCGGAGGTCACGTTACACGCCGGGAAGGACGTTAGTGTGCACCCGGAATGCCTCGTAAAACGAGTCTTCCAAGCTAAAAATTATTTGTGTGTGTGTGTGTGTGTTTTGGCCAAAATAAGTTGAAACTGAGGAAAGTAAAAATTGGGAATTCTTTATTAGACTTTTGACAGATCCCATGATTTTTGGTGTGATTTTTGGGTTGAGTTTTGGTACTCAAAAGATTTTTGGAAGTTGGAAACCACTTCTGCCAGAATGAAAAAGGCAGTGGACACTTAATTTTGAAATGGACTTTAGGGCTTGAAAACTTCATAATCTGAGAAAACTCAGAGAATGAAAGTTGTTCCAGACACCTCAAATAAGATTTCTGTGAAAGAATTTTCCATTTTGGAGAAGATTTGAGGACCCAAAACCTTCTGGAAATCTCAGGTATGAGATCTGGACTTCCAGAGACTGGTGATCTGACCTTCAAAACAAAATTTGAAAAATGGAGTTTTACTCACGCAAAAAATAAAATAAAAATATGTCTGGAAATCTCTGGATGTTGGCTACAAAAAGTGTTTTGTAGTCAACACCAAATTCCAAGTTTATCTGTGTCCAAAAAATTAGACCATGGACTGGGGTCTTAGAAAATTGCTACTGGACAGCAACTTCCTCTTAAAGAAAAACATGATTTTAAAGGGAATTTTATTGGAAAAATTCGTTATATGTGAAGGAAATTGTGTATTTTCCTTACATAAATCGTTTGTCATTTGACAAAGATTATTGTGGGTTCATGTTCCATGTTGTGAGAACATGAAAATGAAATATCTAGATGTCCAATTTGGTATTGGATAAGAAAGATATGATAGCTCAAAGTTGGTGGGTTGAAAGTGTAACTTTTGAAACTTCATCAAAATATTGATGTTCCATAAATCTAAATTATTAAGGGATTAATTGGATATTGATGATGTTCCATAAATCCAAATTATTAAGGGATTAATTGGATACATACCAAGAGTCTTGGGGTTACAAATTGAAAGGACATTCATATAAAATCCTAGGACTTTTGGTGGAGCTAGAGGAGAGTTACCCACAACAAGAAACTAGAATGTTTTTTTCATCAATCTTTCCACCCTCCCTCTTGCAATTTGTTATCTTCTTCCTTTGGCCTCCTAGAGAAATATCCATGGTGATTTTGTCCAAGCATAGGGAAATTTGTCGGAAAACTTTAAGTGCAAAGTTGTTCCGGTTCATCCGTTTTATCCTGGGAGACTAACGTCCATTGAAGACCTCGAGCACTCGTAGTGAGGGGGCGAATTAGTCTTAAGGAGAGTGTGTCACACACGACTCGGATTCAAGCAAATTCAAGATGACGATTCAAGGAGGTTACGGCACGGATTCAAGCAAACTCAAGACAATGAATTTACGGTTTTCTCTTTATTATTTTATGTTGTATATTATATTTCAATTCATTGTAATTCTTTTCTCATTTGTGCTCGATTGTATAGATTTTGTCTAACAATCTTAAGACTAATTCTCCTATTTGAGAAAGAATTACAGATTTGAAAAATCTGGTGGATCAATGACCACAAGAGAAAAGATGTAAAGAGATGGCAAAAAGAGATGGAAAATTGATGGAAAAGAAGCAAATTTTCAGCACAGATTTTCTATGACCATCTATGGAAAAACTCCATTTCCCCGTTCGTTAACCGTTGGATCGAGCTCAAATTTGGTAGACATGTTCCTGACTCATAGAAGAATATTCTGGACGGTGGGATCGAAAAGTTATTATGTGAAGATGGAGATAAAAATTCCAGAACAGAACAGTTTTTAAGGCTGAATTAATTACTTGAACTTATAGTGAATTAATGGATGAATATCGAGGACGTTGAAACGATTGTGTAAAATAGTTGTGGTGATGCCACTTCTAGTGTTTATACAATGGATGATAGATCTCTTATGGTTCATGGAAATCATAGTGAGAAAAAAAAATTAAAAGTTCGTTTGAACTAAATTGAGGAAATGAACGGTTAAAGATGTCATCTTTAACGTTCTTATGGTTCACAAGAATCATATTGTGAAATGAATAGTTCATTGGAACTATGTTGAGAAAATGAACGGGTAAAGATTTAATCTTTAACGTTGCATTTTATAAATGAAAAGTTCGTTGGAACTAAGTTGAGAAAATTAACGGGTAAAGAAGTAATCTTTAACGTTAACGAAAAGTTCGTTGAACTAAGTTGAGAAGATGAACGTTGAAAGATGTATTTCTTTAACGTTGCATATTTTCAATAATCTATTGACAAAGATGATAGGGCTTCTTGAACGGAGTTGTTAAATCATATTAGTGTCAATAGTGATAAAAGTCACAAAAATAAAAATGGAGGTTCTTGAAAGAAGTTGTTAAATTCCATTGTTGTGAACATTGAAAAATGTTACAAGAACAAAAATCATAGGGCTTCTTGAAAGAAGTTGTTAAAACCTATTGGGAGAATATGTGACTAATGTCATAAAGATAAAAACAATAAGACTTCTTGAAGGAAGTTGTTAAATCTTATTGTTGGTGATAATGACAAATAACACAAAATATTTAGAATGAAAACTTCTAAAAGAAATTGTGTATTTTGTAAATGAGAATGTGATTTTTCTCTAATTTAGAGGTGCTCCAAGATGAGACCTTTAAAGTTTTGGAATAATTAACCTTCAATTATAATTCCAATAAGGAATTTAGAGGTTTATAAATATGAGTGGTTATAAGAAATAAATTGTGTTAATTCTTTTATTGAATTAGCAATTTATTCTTGGAGTTAATTCTCTAATTAATTTAGAGAGTTATATTTTTAACAACAAAGTTATAATTGTTAAAAATTAAAGCCAATGGTTGATTTGTGTAGAGACAAATCTCTAATGGAATGTGGTTGTTCCAAATATATCGGATCACTATAGTGAGAAGTTAGAAAATTTTGTTGGCCTTGACTTTAAGTGATGGCAACAAAATATGTTCTACTTGACCACCTTGAACTTAGAGAGATTTCTTTTTGGAAGATCCTACAAAGTTGGGTGAAAATGTGATGGATGTTCAAGCCGTGAGTGCGGTTGAAGCATGTGAATTTTCTTTATCGGAATTATATACTTAATGAATTGTCGGATTCATTATAAATCATATATAGTACGAAGAAAATTGCAAAACATTTGTGGGAGTCGTTGGACTATAAATATAAAATAGAGAATGCGGGTGCATTGAAAAATCATCTTAATCCGCTTTCTTGTTTTTAAATAGTGGACTCCATAAATGAAATAAAAAAAATCATATGGAAGAAGTGGAAATAGTCTTCCATGAAAAACCATGTAGAATGGATGGTGTTGAGTGAAATTCTCAAGTGATGACAATAATTGAGAAATTGCTTTCCACTTGAGAATATTTTTAAAATCACCTCAAACATAATGAATGTTGAGGTGCGTGCTATTCGTCTTTGTGTTGGAAAAGAGAATAGAACTTTGGAGAAAAAGTTGTCTAACATTTATTTTGGCGAAAGCAAATGTGTTGAAGCATGCCTAAATGTTTAATACAAAGACAAAGTGGGTCAAACTTGTTTGAATTGTCAAAATCATTTGAAAAGTCAAACGTGTTTAAAAAGCCAAACTTGTTTGAAAAAGTCAAGCATATACCTTGTGTCTTGAGTGGCAATTGTGATGTCATCAAGAATGAAATTCATGATGTTGGAATGAATGAAATGACAGGGTATTCAAGTGATTAATAATGAGAATGAATCTCTTTTTATGGTCAAACAAGACTTATCAAATATATGCTTGAAGCTATAATCAAGTCATATTGATGCTTGAGGGGTGAATGTTATTCACTAGATGGTGGTAAAATGTAAATTTTTACCTTTAACATTGCTTGCTACAAAGCAAAATGTTGAATCTTATTTTTTTAAAGAAGAAGTTGAAAATCAACTTAATAAAGAGGTAGTGATAAAACACAACTAAATGTAGTTTGTGTATATGTTACACTAAATACTATTGATTGCATATGGTTGGGTATGCTTACAATAGTTGTGATTATAAAATTCTTGTGTATGAATTCAAGATTCAATAATGGAATCATGAAGCACTTCTTTCTTTAAGAATATGTTTCCGTATAAATTAAGAGATGAGGCAAACTCATTTAAACGGATTCATGATTCAATAGAAGAAGAAACTTATCATGAGAAATGATAAAGAAGAGGCATGACCTCGACATAGCAAATGAGATAGGATAAGAAAATTCTATGGCCCGGATTTTCTAACCTCCATGCTAGAAAATGAATTACAAAGTTATAAATACATTGAGCTCTTTGGAAGGATCTTTGTGGAAAGAGGCCATTAAAAGTGAGATTGATTCCATCTTGAAAAATCACACTTGGAAATAGTGGATTTACCATCTAGTAGTAAATCACTAGCATATAAGTGAATTTTCAAAAAGGAAATGAAGACCGATGGAACAATCAATGAGTACAAGGCTAGACTTGTAATTGAGGATTACAAGGAAATGAAGAACTTGATTACTTTTATACTTATTCTCTCATCACGAGAATAAAGAGTTGTATTTGCAATTGCTGCATAGCAGAATTTAAATACATCAAATGGATGTAAATAACCTTTCTAAATGTCGATTTAGAAGAGAAAATTTACATAGAACAACCCGAGGGGTTTGTTGTACATGAACAATGAAACAAAGTGTCCACAATGTACACCATGATCAAATGGTGTTAATAATGAAAATTGGCATTATTGCTAATTTTGGGAATAACCCGAAAATGTGAGGGTGAGTATACTTTGAAAAATAATTACCTATTGAAAAGGTTTCCCCAAGAAAACAATGAGATGTCCATATGAATTATGGAAACGTAGGCCTACGTACTTGTTAATGTGGGGGTGTTTCGCAAAGTAGCAAGTCCAATTACCAAGGAAATTGAATTTGGTTATTAAATGGTGGATTATGTTTCAAGATTTATGTTCATAACAATTGTGGATATTGGTTTGTTATATATGATTCAATAAGTTTGAATATATATAAAAATTAAAAGAAAATAAAATAAATGGAAACCAAGTATTGATGTCAAATTCATGGAAGTGAATATATGATACTTTGAAAGAAATATATCAAAGTGTTGAAACGGTTCAAGAAATGGAACCTAGAAGAAAATGTGCTAGTTTGTAAAGTCATTGTATGACTTGAGACAAGTACAAAGGTAATGACATCAAAGGTTTGATTGTGTGGATTTAAACAAGAGTGACTACATCACTTTGTTAATTAAATCCAAAAACGATATGTTAACTAAGGAAAATTCTAGTCAATTTGATCTGTTGATTCAAATTCAAGGAAAACTAATAGACTTGTTGTTAAACAAGTCATTAGGTGGATATTCTTGAAATTTTTGAAATGATCAATTTGGAATAGCTGGAATTTAAATGAATTTGAGTTAACAATTATCAAATGGATAAAGCTTGTGTTAGCAAGATGATATATTGCTAAAGTCAATTTATGATTGAAAAGATATATAGCAATGTGTGTAATGGTAGTCTAGACATTTATGTCTAAGACATAATACCATTAAACAACTACTCTCAACTAATTTGACAATGTGATGTCAAATGAAAAACGGATCCGTTAATCAAAGGGTTAAATAGAGAGTTAGTTGAAAGTTCGATGAGGGGAATGAGACGTAAGCCTCTTAAAAGTTAAACACAGCGGAAAACCCAATCTAGATGACTGGAGATCCCAAGAATTAGATTCAATGGGACAACCTAACTGTTAAAAGACTTGCAGCGTCACTGTAGGGGAATCAACCCCAAGTCCATTCCTATTAGTGACATCCCGAAAGGACAAGGATAAGCTTATGGCTTTTAATGATTCTTACGCGTCGAAAATTCGAGCGGGGTAATACGGGTAACCTTTAAGAAATCACCTATGTGAGAGAGAAGTGGGGCCGCTTCGAGGAGAATTGTGTGAGGCTCAATTCTTAGACCCTCTCACGTAACTGTGCAAAATGTTCGGGAGCCGCTTGAATGAACATAGCTATGAGAATTGAACTATGTTAGGACGTTACTTGTGTCAAGTATATGATCGGCTACACAAAAAGCATAACGGTTCAAGGACATCGCGTCTACCGACTTGCGAGTAGAGTAAATATGCTTGTACGAGCGAAGGTTCAATGGGCATTCCCACACCTATCGTATGCAAGTTTTCGTCTGCCGGACTCTATCACCAAACTCGTCATTAATTTCCTTCATGTGGGGGATTGTTGGAAAAATTCGTTATATGTGAAGGAAATTGTGTATTTTCCTTACATAAATCGTTTGTCGTTTGACAAAGATTATTGTGGGTTCATGTTCCATGTTGTGAGAACATGAAAATGAAATATCTAGATGTACAATTTGGTATTGGATAAGAAAGATATGATAGCTCAAAGTTGGTGGGTTGAAAGTGTAACTTTTGAAACTTCATCAAAATATTGATGTTCCATAAATCCAAATTATTAAGGGATTAATTGGATATTGATGATGTTTCATAAATCCAAATTATTAAGGGACTAATTGGATACATACCAAGAGTCTTGGGGTTACAAATTGAAAGGACATTCATATAAAATCCTAGGACTTTTGGTGGAGCTAGAGGAGAGTTACCCACAACAAAAAATTAGAATGTTTTTTTCATCAATCTTTCCACCCTCCCTCTTGCAATTTGTTATCTTCTTCCTTTGGCCTCCTAGAGAAATATCCATGGTGATTTTGTCCAAGCATAGGGAAATTCGCCGGAAAACTTTAAGTGCAAAGTTGTTCCGGTTCATCCGTTTTATCCTGGGAGACTAACGTCCATTGAAGACCTCGAGCACTCGTAGTGAGGGGGCGAATTAGTCTTAAGGAGAGTGTGTCACACACGACTCGGATTCAAGCAAATTCAAGATGACGATTCAAGGAGGTTACGACACGGATTCAAGCAAACTCAAGACAATGAATTTACGGTTTTCTCTTTATTATTTTATGTTGTATATTATATTTCAATTCATTGTAATTCTTTTCTCATTTGTGCTCGATTGTATAGATTTTTTCTAACAGATTTGGCATCCATGCTTGTCTCCATTTCCCTAGGTTTTGATTAGTGATCACTTGACATTTTAGTGGTGAATCAACTATATCAAACCATCCTTGGGGTACATTAGGACTAAGCACTTCATTTGCTTGGGAAGGGGAATTTTATCCTTTGAAAAAGAGATTTGATGTGTGAAAATGAGTTTTAGGGTTTTGAAAATGTGTTTTCTTTGCAAGTAAGTAAGAGTACTTTGAAAATAATGTTGATCCTTGTAGAAGATCATCCATGGAGATGAACTTCCATGGTGATCTTCTTGGATCTAAGACAAGAAGATGAACAAACTACATTTTAGAGTTTGAAAATGGATGCATGAATGAAGGAGTTTAGGGTAAGGAGAAGGAGGGTTTACCAATCTTCTTTGTGTTTTGAGTTTTTTGGCTTGGATGTAAGAGTGTTTGAGTGAGTGTGATTTTGGGTGAATAGTTGAGAAAAATGTGACAATTCTAGAGAATTCTCACTGTTTTCTCTCTATTTTTGCCAAGGTGCAGTTGCAAATTGTGTTTCTTCTTCTTTTTTTCTCTGAGACTGAAGGCCTCAATTTATAGCCCTCTGGAAATTACATAACCATCCGCGCGGATGGTTCCTGCAGCGTGTACTGTTCATTAATTGCAGCTGCAGGCTTTGGACACAAAGAATATTTTCAAAAAAATTCAAACTGATTATGTTTTTCAGCTTGCTAATTCGGGTTTTTTCTATTTCTTTTGCCTTTTAAGATTCTTTCTTTGGTTTATCTTTTTTTGGCAATCCCTAATCTATCCTTACTTGGTTAGAAATGTTAGGAATGTTAGGAATGTTATAACTTTCGTTAATTTTCTAACGAAAATACTAACAAACTCAAATTGGAGCACTTACAGTAGCCCCTCGGCGACGGCGCTTTCGAAGGAAGCGGGGTCGTCGATAAGAGTAAGGCTCCATATTTGACAGGATGATCAAGTGATCGAGCGGCTGAACCTATTTAATAGGCTACCTACGTATCCTTAAGAGGAATCAAGCCGATCGTAGTTCGGGTCTTTGACCCTGGAGATGATGGCGTTTTAGGTGCCTCGAACCTTGAAAAGCGAGCTCTCGCAGTCTTTGCCGGAGAGAAACTCTGCTGGGGATAAGAGATGACCATTTTGGTCGGATGGCTATCCGCTCTGCTGGGGATAGGAATGACCATTTTGGTCTGATGGCTGAAATTGTATATCCGCTCTGGTGGGGATAGAATGACCATTTTCGGTCGAATGGCTATCCGCTCTGCTGGGGATAGGAATGACCATTTTCGGTCGGATGGCTGAACCTAATGATAGGCTACCTACGTATCCTTAAGAGGAATCAAGCCAATCGTAGTTCGGGTCTTTGACCCTGGAGATGATGGCGTTTTAGGTGCCTCGAACCTTGATGATGGCGTTTTAGGTGCCTCGAACCTTGATGATGGCGTTTTAGGTGCCTCGAACCTTAATGATGGCATTTTAGGTGCCTCGAACCTTGAAGATGGCGTTTTAGGTGCCTCGAACCTTAATTTGAAATGGCCTTTCGGTGGACTTTGTCTGCTGCCGAAGGAGAGGGTGACCGTTTTGGTCGAGGGGCTGGACCTAATGATAGGCTACCTACGTATCCCTAGTGGGAATCAAGCCCTTTCGTAGTTCGAGATCTACTCGAGATTTCGTTGGCTTTTGGGATTCCGTTAACCTTGCTGGGGATTTTGTTAGCCTTTGCTGGGGAAAAATCAGACATATTCGTTGGGGAAATCGGTCTTACGTTTTACTGCCGGGGAACAATTTTGATGAAAGATACGGGATCCCGTTATCTTTCTCGGGGAGATCGGACTTACGTTTTACTGCCGGGGAACAATTTTGATGAAAGATACGGGATCCCGTTATCTTTCTCGGGGAAATCGAACTTACGTTTGACTGCCGGTGATGATTTTGATGAAAGAGACGGGATTCCGTTATCTTTCTTGGGGAAATCGGACTTACGTTTTACTTTCGTCGAATGATTTTGATGAAAGAGACGGAATTCCGTTATCTTTTTCGGAGAAATCGGACTTACGTTTGACTGCCGTTGATGATTTTGATGAAAGAAACGGGATTCCGTTATCTTTTTCGGAGAAATCGGACTTACGTTTTACTGCCGTCAAATGATTTTGATGAAAGAAACGGGATTCCGTTATCTTTCTCGGGGAGATCGGTCTTACGTTTTACTGTCGTTGATGATTTTGATGAAAGAGACGGGATTCCGTTATCTTTCTCGGAGAAATCGGACTTACGTTTGACTGCCGTTGATGATTTTGATGAAAGAAACGGGATTCCGTTATCTTTCTCATGGAAATTGGACTTACGTTTTACTGCCGTCGAATGATTTTGATGAAAGAAACGAGATTCCGTTATCTTTCTCGGGGAGATCGGTCTTACGTTTGACTGCCGTTGATGATTCTCTTGAAAGGGGGTTGACTTTGGTTAACTTTGGTTAACTCTGTTAAGTCTAGGATCAAATTGCAGAGTTCTGGATTTTTAAAGGGCAAAAGGGTCATTTTGACCCTTCAATCGTGTCCGCGCGGAGGGGATTGTTTCCCAGGCTGTTTTAAATGAAGGGCCGCCGCCCTTCTCCTTCTTCCTCACAATTTCTTTTCAGTTTACGAGAAAGAAGAGAGAGAAACCGAGGGGAAGCCATTGTTGGCCAAGAAAAGCTTCGAAAATCTTCCGTTTTCTTCGATTTTTCGAGCAATGGAGCACGGGGGAGTTGCTTTTCAAGGCCAAGGACGCGGCCCGGTCGCGGAGAGACGATTGGAGCTTGTCCGAATGAGGAGGCATTATTCTCTTTCGCAATCGATTGCGGAGGAGTCATACCCCGATGCGTGGCAACATTGGGCCACTGATCCGAGTCTTCGCACGGTATACTTCGAATCTTTTCGATCCCTTTGACGATTTCTTGCTTGAAATTGATTTTTGGTGATTTTTTTTTTTTGAGAATTTCGAATAATTGATGTTCTTGGCCTTGGATTTTGATTTTGATGCTTTGCATGTTGTAATGAGTATATGGGTAATGCATTTTGCTTGAAAAAAGAATGGGCATTTTTGCCAAATTTTTTTTTTTAAAATATCCGAAAATTGTAGTTAAAATTCGAAAAATTTGTGTTTTTGACTTTGAATCTTGATTTTGATGATATGCATGTTGCATTTTGTTTGAAAAAGAGAATGGGCATTTTTGCCAATTTTTTTTTTTGAAATATGAAATGATAAGGAATTCGTCCGAATTTGGGATGGACTTTTTTTTTTTTGTTGCAATGTTGACATGAATGTGTGCATGCTTTTTTTTTGTGATGGGATGATGAATGATATGAATGCATTTTTTTTTTTTGAAAAATTGTTTATGTATGCTATTTCATGAAAAATGGGACGGAGTTTTTGCTTCCGTTGAATGAATGTATGCATGTTATTTTATGAAAATGGGGCGGAGTTTTTGCTTCCGTTGACTCCTTGTATGAATTTTTTTTCTTCATGTATGAATGAATGTTGATTGAGATTTGCTGAAAACTGTTCTCTTTTGTGCGAGAAAAATGGGGTTAGGTTCATTGTATGCTGTTATGCTGCCGAATTTTCTTCAAAATTTTATGATGCATGTGTATGTTCTCTCTCTCTTTTTTTTTTTTTTTGAATGCAAAATTTTGACACTTCTGACATTTTTGTTTCCTTTTTTTTTTTTTTATTGCAGGGTGGAAACAATTTCGTGACGGAGCAGTTGAACAAGATGAAGACTCGAGGATCAGTGGAGTCTGTTATTGGTCTATGGGACCGGCTTCCAGATATGGGCAGAGGAGCTTTGATGAGTCCGAGACAGATTGTCATTGAGACCGGGCTGTACGAGTTCATTGAGTGCTTGAGGGGGTTGGTCAAGTTTCCCAAGAGTAAGGGTCTGATCTTCGATTTGGCACAGCACTGGTGGGACGTGACCCACACATTCCACACATTCCACGCCTTCCGACTATGCTGCGATCACGTGTCTGTCCTTTAATGGACGCAGCATTGAGTGGAGAGACGGATACAGCGATCTGGATCTGCAGGCCCTTCTAGGATTTTTCCCTATTCCCAAAAAGGGGATGGGTATGGAGTACGCTGTGGTTGAGGGAAAGATTGTGGAGATAATTGGGAGCTACGAGGCTGGAGATGAGAGGATAGGCGCTGAGCAGATTGCTAGGGCCTTTTTATGGTTTGCTTTTTCGAGCATTCTTTTTGGACATGCCGAGGGGACGACTGTCTTTGCTTTGCTGCGGTCCCTGGAGGATGTGGAGAGAGCCGGAGAGGTCTCTTGGGGAGAGGCAGGGCTGGCAGAGCTCTATTTCGCTCTAGATCGGTATAGCCGGAAGGCTGTCAGTTCCTTGACATGCTTCGAGTTCCCTCTGGAGGTATAAGCTTTCCTTTCGCTTTCCCTCTTTTCTTTAAGCACGTATCTTTTTTCGCACTTAATTGATGTGATCTTTACCTTTCGCAGGTATGGGCGTTGGAGTTCTTTCACGTCACGATGTGGCGACAAACAGAGTACGTCGGGCGTATCCGGCCATGCGTTCCTCGGTCCAAGTTTGCACGGGAGAAGAAGGGTTCCAGAGGGCGCACGACCCTCGGATACGTGTGGACCGCCCGCCTTTGACGGGCCGAGACGGATGAGGGGATGATATTCTATCCCTGGGATCGTTTCGATGTGGCGCAGCTGAGGGGCGCTGAGGTATGGACCGTGCAGCGGATGATTTTGAGGGGCTTGACTTGCGACGTCTATTATTTGGGGGAGAGAGTGACGCGCCAGCATGGCGTGAATTCGCCTTTGATGACACCGGTGGAGCCTCCCGCCGACATGATGTTTCCGAGCGAGAGGTCGGAGACCAGGGGCGATTACCGAGGCGGCCAGCACTTCTCGGCATTCGTGGCGATTGAGCCGTATCCAGTATTTATCTTGAGGAGGCTGAGGACGCCCCAGGTTCTTGATGGAGAGGGATTAGGGATCCCGCGGTACCCTCGGACGGACTTTTCATATGTCCAGGATGGGGTCCGATTGAGGGTGCAGATCCCTCAGCCTGAGCGGCTTCCACGAGCTTTCCGGCCTCGTCCGGGTATGAAGGTATGGCTTCCTCTTTTTTTTTTTTTGCTTCTGACTTTTCTTTTCTTTCATGTCATCATTTTTCGCCTTAACTGTTTCTGACGCTTTTGCTTTCGTGCAGTTTCCAGAGGTGGTCGTGGAGAAGCTGGCGAAGCAGGTGATCGGGGCTAAGAGATTCATCCGGAGGATGGTGGCTTGTGGAGCCCCTCAGGCTAGAGCGAGGCGACCACAGCCGGCGCCTGTCAGGCGGGAGACTTTCCCTGAGCCTTCTGAGCGTTCTTCCGAGACTCCTCTTTCTCCTCTCATAGATCCCCGCGTGGTGTTGCCTTCGGACCACGTCATTCTCGGAGATCCTTACGGGCAGGGACACGTCTGGCATCATGGTGGATCTTCTTCGCACGTCCAGGAGTCCGACGCCTTCACCTTCGGATATGATTTCTTTGCGGATCTTGGTTTGCCGTATCAGAGCGTGCCGATAGGTCCTGACGAGCCTTCTTCCGGAGATGAGGATGATGATTCTGAGCCTGAGATCTTCAGGGCTCCTGAGGAGGCGGGCCCGAGCCGCAAGAGGGACCGGGGGAAAGGCCCAGCCACCGAGGACTCTGACTGACGATCCTTCGAGACTGATTTTTTTTTTTTTGAGATTGATTTCTGAGACTGAGATTGTATTTATTTAGACAGATACAGTTTATTTTTATGCACATTTTTTTTTTTTGCTTTTAGTTGTGTTTCTTGTTGTTTTTGGAATGTAATAATCTAGGATTATTGTTATTTTATTATTTTTTTTTTTGAATGCAATGCTATATGAATGCAATGTTGCATGAGCCTCGGTTTTTTGGCAAGGGTGTAGATGCTTGGTGTATGGACTGGTTTGGACGAGGCTTTGGATTTGCAGGACAAAATATTCCTTTGTGGTGCAGCAGTTTGGACTTTTGCAAAAAAAAATTTTTTTGGTAACAATACTATCCGCGCGGATAGGACAGGAATCTGACATTGTCCTTTAATTTTGCTTCAGATCTGGTCTTACTTTATTTCAAATTCAAATACCTTCTTCAACCACCAGTTCAAACAGCCATTTTCGGGGAGAAGGAGAGAAAAACCATGGAGAGAATTGTGAGCATGAGAAATCCACCCAAATTATCCCAAAATTCTCAAATGCAATTCTTCACCAAGTTTAAAGAGTGGTCTCGGGAGATTATGCATGAGAGGAGGTCATTCTTTGAAGAAAGGTACAAGGTGAAGTGCTTATGGTCCCTCAAAGAATTGGTTCCGGACTACGACCTCTTGAGAGCTTCTTCATCATTTTGGGATACTAGAAGGCATGTTTTTTGCCTTTCTTACAATGAGATGGTCCCGACTGTCGAAGAATTTCGGGCTTTGCTTGGTGGTCCCGAGGTGGAGGAGATTGCAATTCATTTGCCCGGAGGGGCCTCTTTCGTTGATAGATTGTGCAACCTTCTTCATCTTTCCCCTGAGGAAGCACAAGGTATGATCCGTAGTCCCGATCACTTTGATATTTCCGATCTCCCTGATAGATTTAGGAGCTTAGGCTTGATTGATGATGCCTATTGGGATGCCTTTGCACTTTGCATGTTTGGTACCTTGTTCATGGTTTATTCCTTTGGGATCTGTCATCGGTCTCTGCTGGATATTGTTGTTCACTGTCGCTTGGGCAGAGTCGTTGTACCTTTGATCTTGGGAGATACTTTTCATGCTCTCGACAGGCTGGCTACCGGGAGACGGTATATGCACGGGGGCAGCCCGTTCCTCTTGACTACGTGGGCCGATGGAGCGCTTGGGGGATTCTTCGGGAAACTTCGATATGATCAAGCCTCGGACATTCGCCAGAGAGGGGTTGTCAGTAGATTTTGATGATCAGGGCTCATGGGAGCGTTGGATGGCTGGTCGCCAGACAGAAGATATCAGATGGTCAGTGCCTTGTTGGCGGGTGGAGACTCGCAGAGTACTTCAGGACGGGTCTCCCGTGGTTATGGTTCCGGGGCTTTCTCAGTCCAGCTTCTACATTCCGGCTTTGGTTCTGAGACAGTTTGGTTTGGAGCAGGTTCCTTTGGAGGATTTTGATGATATAGCCACCAGGGTGGTGGCTTCTGCTTCTATGGATGATCCTTCGGTGTTTCCCTTTCTTTCCCGAGTATGGAGGTATGACGTCTTTCCTCCTCGGGTTATCCTCAGGCGTCCGAGACCTGTGTTCCTGACCACTTGGTACCTGGATTGGTACGAGAGGCATTTGGGAGAGACTCATATGGCTATTTTGAGACGGCGTGAGGCCATTTTGGGTGCGGAGGACCTGACAGTTTCGGAGAGGAGGAGGACCGAGGCGAGGGCCAACCCTCATGACAGGAGCGGGGATGTTGTGACCGACTATGAAGCTTACGTCAAGAGACAGGAGAGGAGGACCCCTATGTTACCAGCCCGACTACAGGAGATGAGAGATAACGCTAGGGCTACCAAGGTCCTGACAGAGGCTGGTTTGATAGATCCTGTTCCTATACCAGAGCTCGGTAGGAGGAAGACCGACATTTTTCCTGTTCAGAAGAAGAAGACTCGAAGGGGGAAGAAGAGGGGAGATGCCAGCACGAGCGGCTTGGAGTGACCTTGAGGTTTCCGAGTATCCCTTTCTTGTCGTAGTAGACACATTAGTTTGGTTATGTATCTTAGTTTCTTTTAGCAGGTTGCCAGTTGTAGGAATGAACCGGGCTTAGACTCATCAAAAAGCTTTTAACTGTAATGAATATGTGAATTGCTTTAGAGTTTTTCGAGACGCTTTCATGGTCTCGATCGGTATTGATGTCGAGTATGACTTTTATTTGTGTTTTAGACCGAACCGTTTCCGCCGCCTACGTTCCCTTCGGACAAAGGGCTCGGGTCTCCGTAGTTCGACCCGGTCGATTTTGTTTTTTTTTTTGTTTTTTGTTTTTTTTTGGTGCAACCCTGTTTTTTACCTAGGCCGCCCTTTTCGGGTTTTCAATCTAGTTGGGTATTACTCTTTTGACACTTTTTTTTTTGACTCAGTGTTTTACGCGTAGTATCTGCGCCGCTTGTCACCATTCACTGGGTGTACAAAGGGATTTCCGTCGAGGTCTGCAAGTTGCATGGCTCCTCCGGAGAAGATCTTCTGGACGACGTATGGCCCGACCCAGACAGGCTCCCATTTGCCAAGCGGGTTGATACGGACTGGGGGCTTTTCTTTCAAAACGAGATCACCTTCTCGGATCTCCCGATGCTTTACTTTCTTGTCGAAGGCTCTGGCCATTCTCCCTTGGTAAGCTCGGATATGTTCCATTGCTTTCAATCATCGCTCATATAGCAGGGCCAATTCATCATGGCGACTTTGGAGCCATTCGACCTCGTTGATCTGGCTTTCCAACAACACACGGAGCGAGGGGATTTCTAGCTCGATTGGGAGTACGGCTTCCATTCCGTATGTGAGGGCAAACGGTGTTTCCCCGGTTGCCGTTCTGACGGATGTTCTGTAGCCCCAGAGTGCCAGGTGTAACTTTTCGGGCCAATCTCGACCTTGGACAGCCATTTTCCGGATGATGTTTTCCAGAGTCTTGTTTGCTACTTCGACGGCTCCGTTGGTTTGGGGCCTGTAGGGAGATGACTTGTGACGGGTTATTCTGAATTCCGCCAGCAGCCTGTCGCATTCCCCTTCGAAATGAGATCCATTATCTGAGATGATTTCGGCTGGTAACCTGTATCGACATATGATGTTCTCTTTGATGAAGAGGGCTACTTTCCTTGAGTTGAGAATTTTGTAGGATTTTGTAAGGCATCCTTTCCAGTTTCTTCGAAGAAATCACCAATCTGCGTCTCTTTAGGCTCTTCCGCAGTTCCCAGATTCACACTCGTCAAAATCTCTTCGGCAGCTTGGGCTCGATTTTCCTCTTTCCGAACAACCTGCTTAAAGATTTTTGTTTTCTTCTTTTTTTTTTATTTAATGTGTCTGCTTCTTTATCTAATGAATTATTATTAAATGTTTTTTTTAATTCATCATTAGTTAAAGTGGCAATCAAGGGATACTCAGAAAGGTTTGTCATTTCATTGAGAACGAAAGGAAGTACAGCGTTTGCTACAGGCTCGTAGTCTTCAGGCGTAAGGCCGTCGGACGACTCTAGAGACTTAATCTTGACCATGAAGGACTCGGAGGACTCTAACTAGATTGACACAGAGGGACGGGGGATCAATCCAGGCTTGGTGATCATTTCTTCTTTAGTCGCGGACGGAGCTGAGAGTTTCCCGATTCTTTAATGGCATCGGCTTGTCGGTGACCTCACGACTCGGGAATTATCTTGTCCTCCTTCCTCGATGATCGCTACCATTTCTTTTCTGATCGAAATTTGAAATCAATCAGGTCCGGCACTGGATCTCTTCCCCGAACAACTGCTGCATAATCGGGCCATCCCAATCATCTGAAAAGACTTCTGTGGCTTTGGCTTTCGGCACTGTCAATTCAAACTCAGGGTTCGGGCCATCCTGGACAGTAAGCTTTTCGAACTGTTCCACTAGGCTTGGCACGCCTTTGAAGGTGTACTCACTTTTCATGGTAGTGGTAGCCGGGTATCTTGGGTAGGTCGAAAACATTCTACGGATCGGGTTAGCTTTGGCTCCCCGAACTTGTTAAGACTATCCTGTAGCTTCGGCCACCCTTCTGTGGGCTCTGTGATGTTACCCGGTTGTGTGGGACCCTTTACGAAGTAGTCAGCCAAATTAGGACTGAAAGGGAGAGATTTAGGGCTGTTGAGTGGGACCCTTCCTGTGGCAGTTTCTCCCCTTTTCCGGGCAATTTCTTTTCCTTTCGCGGTGTCCACCGAGGAGGCCTCATATCCCAGGCCGTGGCGAGTTTTCTGTCCTTTCACCTCGATGAGCTTGTGAGTTCCTTGTTGGTGCTTCCCCAGACCGAGGCCAGGTAGATAGCTCATCTTTCTCATCATTTTCAAGACCGGGGGGATTTTATCCCGGGTGATTGTCAGATCTATGTTGCACACTTGGGCTTTGGGAGGCTCGACCGTGAAGCCTGTTAGCATGAGACCTTCCTCATCGTGTTTGATTTCCAGAATAGGTATTCCACATGTATCCGTTCCCTCCAAGGTGACTAAATCCCCATAAATGGTTGTCAGGTCCCCATTCGAGACAAATTTCACACACTGGTGGAGGCTTGAGGCGACCCCCTTGACCTGGTGCAGCCAAGGTCTTCCCAATAAGGCATTAAAAGTGATCGGGATGTCAATAACCTGGAATTCCACAGGTATCAATTTCTGTCCAAACCAGAGGTCCAAGGTAGCAACTCCAAGGACTGCTCGGGATGTCGAGTCGTAAGCTTTGACTGTGAGGGAGGAGGGTTTTAAGTCCGTGGACTTGATGTCAAGCAGGCTCATGATCTTTGCCGGAAGAATGTTCATTCCGGACCCATTATCAATCAGGACCCGAGGAAGGCGTCGTTCATCCAATTGGTGTGATGAAGAGAGGCTCGTTATGATCGGCCCCAAATTGAGGGAGGTCGAGATACGCAGAAAGTGATTATGTTCCCGTAGTGGATGTTTCCAATCAGCCGTACCACGTCATCGGGAGTAGCATCAATAGGGACTAGAGTGCGGGCCGAGCTTTCTTCCGGCTTTAGCTTGTGGGGATAGGATGAGGTGCCGGAGGACCATAGAGAGATATTGGCTCGTGTTTGCTTCAAGCTGGGTGAGCACGGGATCCTCTTTTCAGGGTCGGGAGTTTCGGTTTGTCTTAGCATAGGGCGGCGGTTCTCCTCGGGTGTTTGATACGTGGCCTTCTTATACGCCTTTGGGATTCCCTTGAAAGATTTGCCCGAATCGGGTCAACGGGGTTAACTTCCTCATCGGTTGCTTCTTGACTAGATTTCTTCAACGCCGCTAAGGTCAACGGGGGAGCCTTTTGGCTATCGGCCACCGGTTACGACGGAGTCTAGCAACGGTGAGGGCCGAGCCTGCATCTTGGCTCCTTCTGGGCGGCCCTTATAATTGCTTGCCAAGTCACGGAGCTTTTGAGTGCAGGGTTGTGTTGTTGCCCCTTGGATGGCCCACAGAGCTAGGGCGTCCTCCGATTCGCTCCCATAGTCTGCCTTGCTCATAGTTATCATACAACAAGAGTCGCTATTGTCGGGGCTCGGCGGCTTTTCGATCTCATCCCCGGTATAGTGCAGCCATTCAGGTTCCTTTCGGTAATACTCAGAGTTGGAAATGATTATAGCATTCTGTGTGGGAGGTGCATCCGGTATCATGCCGGTTTCCAGGGCTTCTCTGAGAGCTGACATACATTCGGGGAAGGTGACCTCTTCTTGGGTAACCCTGACAAGGAGTGTTACTTTGTTCCGGGGTGGATTTGATCTGACCATGGTTATTTTCTCATTTGGTCGGAGGGAAGTTAGTTTCCCTCTCTCTATCAGATCCTCAACTATCAGCCTGGATCGGATCCCTGAAAACCCTTTCCCCAAAGCATGGTAGGCAGTGTTGAACTCTAAGACATCCACGTGCTCAGACCCAGGAAACTTCATGGCCTTCATATCCTCGGTTTCATATTCGTCTTCCGAAGTGTCTTCGGTCTTATGGCTATCGGCCTCCATCTCATCATACATCTCCTTTCTTTCACCCTTGCAAGTAGGGCAGCCACAAGTGAAGGATAGGCAACGTTCCCCCTCGTAGTTTGATGTGGCAGCTCGATAGATCTGGGTCCAGATAAGGAGCACCCGGGGTCCATTGGGACATAGCTGAGCAATTAGGAAGGCGTCATGTGGATCCATAGGTATGAAAGCCCTTTGGGGAGACGTTCAGATCAATAACCCTTTTCAGTGATTGCAGGCACTCGCTGTGCTCAAGCGGCCCGGTTGTGACCCTTACGGTTGTTATGCCATCCGTTCTCGGGAAAGAAGAAAAAGATCCGATGACGTTTACGAATTCTTCATCTTCTGGTCGTTGAAACCCTCCATTCTCGACCAGTGCTTCAATGAACCCTCTCCATTCACCGGCTAGGTTCTTATAAGGAACATTGTGTTCTAGGATTTCGGATGTGTACGGATCTGGGCGCGGGCTTTGTTGTCCCTCATCCTGCGAAGTATCCGGACACCGACCACGAGGTGCATCTTACGAGGTGCGGCTGACTCTTGGGGCCATCCCTGCGGCATTTGACTTGCATTTTACGGTGGTCCTTCATCGTCGCTTCTTGACAACCAACCATTATTGTGCGGCTCCCATGGTGTCATTTCCGGCATGATTGTTCCAGATTGTTTCCGGATCTGGGGCCTCAGTTGACTCTTCGCTCTCGTCATTATCATCGTCATCGCTGTCATCGGAATCATCTTCCCATACTACCGGGATTTCGGTTGAGAGGGAACGCCGATCAAACCCGTTAGGGGAATATGGGTGCGTGTAGCCGCAGAAATTGTCATATGCTCCCATTCCCGGAAGTGATAGTTGCGACTCAGCTTCTCCTCCCAGAAACTGCGGGGGAAGAGTGAGAGGGGGTGGCACGTATTTGACTCCCGGCAGGATATAGAAGGAATCCTCCTCCTCTGATTCTTTGCTGTTCTCTGGATCACATTCGGCCTCTCCCAAAGCTAATTTGCAAAAGTGTACTAGCTCCAGATGCTCCTCGGCCTCTTTGCTGATAAGCCCCAAGATGTGCGCTCGAGGAAGTTTTCTTGTTCGATTCTTCTCGATTGTTCTAACCATCTTGTGTAAGTGGTTTTCTCATGTTTTGACCGGAACAGCCCCAGTTCTTCAGTATCGGTTTTCCCTTCCTCCGAGAAATAGCGGGCCTCGTATTCTTGCAAGAAGTCTCTGACATGAGACCAAGGTGGGCTGATTCGTTCAATATCCTCAAGGCTGAGGGGGAATCCGAATTCAGGATCCATGGGTATTTGGGGACCTTCATCGGCATCTTCCTGGGCATGCGAAGGTTCTCCGCATTCAATCATGTTTACCTGATTATGGTTCCTTGGCAGAGGATTCTTAACTGTATTAGGCCCTTCGGGGCCTTCCAACTTTCCTTGCTCTATCAATCCTTGGATCGCCTTTTTCAAAGTGAAGCAGTTGTCAGTCAGATGTCCATGGGCTTGATGAAAAGCAAAATATTTTGAGGTATCCACGGGAGCATTCGGATTCCTGGGTTGAAAATTCTCCAAAGGCCGCAGCAAGCCTTCCTTCACCAGTCCCCTAAAGATGTCGTTCAGAGGCATTCCAAAGTTTTCGAGGTTCATGACCCGTGGTCTGGGCTCAGCTGGTTTTCTGGGAGCAAAAGGAGTTGTGTTATTACATTCCTGTCCCGCGTAGTTAATCATCTCTTTGCCTTTAGCAGGAGCAGGGGCAGTGTTTGAAGGAGGAGCCCGATATCTGTAAGCGTGCAGAAGAATGGCCGATTGTAAGCCTTTTCAAACTTAGCTGCGGAGTTAACCATGGCCCGTAAGTCTGAGTACGGGAAGTGACTGAGGGAGGATCTCAGATGTGGTTTCAGGCATGACTGGAAGATGTCCAGTTGCTCCTCTTCAGAAGGAGGGATTGCCATCTCGCTGAGTTTCAGATTCCACCGCTTGTAGAAATCCCCAACATTCTCGTCGGGACGTTGCACTGTTGTCTGTAGGTCAACTCTATTTGTTTCCCATTCCAAGTTGGCCTTTTACTTTTCTGTGAAGGCATTAGTAATCTGGTCCCACGTAGTTCTGGCTTCGGGTTTCAAACGAAAGAACCATTTTAAGGCACTGGATTTCAAAGATAGACTGAAATAGTCAGCCAACAGCTGATTGGTGCATCCTTTGGCCTTCATCGCCAAGGTATATGTGTCCAAATGGGTTTTCGGGCATGCGGTACCATCAAAGAGGTCCAGTTCGGCATAACAAATTTGTGGGGGCGGGGAACAATGGAGTCAGGGTCCGTAGGCCGGAGCGAACTTCTTGGCGAAATAACTCGGCTCGATCTCGCGCTTTCATTTCCTTGTGTTGTTCCATGAACCGAGGCCGGATGAGGGTCTTGTGGCGGAGCCGTGGCATTTGAACCGGAGAGGGGGTTACCATCGGAGCGGGCGATCGGTGGATGGAATGGCCTACTGCCGGACGTAGGTGAAAACCCGTCCTTGGGCCGAGTTACCCTGGGAGCATGAATAGGACCACTGAGCAAAAGGATAGAACCTTGCGGCTTCTTTGTGGGTTTTCAACCGGCAAAGTGGGTGGAGGCGATCCCGCTGTAGCCGGATAGCTTGGATTTCAGTGGGAGCCCATAAGTAGGCTTAGGTGCGGAGCCGCTTGTCCCCGACTGTTGAATTGCATGGCCGGGCCGAGGCGATGGTGTATAACCCGGGGGTACTGCGGTCTGGTGATTCCGATGAAACCGGGATGGAGGTTTGGTAACCCATCGAACCCCGAGTGAGGAATGGGTTGGTGAAAGCCTTTGTGGGAGGAGCGTGCGAGCTAACATCATTCTGAGGAGGGGCTCCTGACGGCTGTTGAGGCATGCCGAACTGTTGTTGTGGCCCTTTGAACTGTTGCTGCGAAGGCCCGGATTGATCGGTTCCAAACTGTGGCGGGATCCCAATTAGCTGTGGCATTCCGAGATAACCCCAACCATGAGAAGACATTCCGTACTGGCTTTGTCCCCACTGAGGAGCGTGAGGCGGTTTGTGCCGTCGAGGCTGCGTGGATCAGTGGTGAAAGCCGGGGGGGCTGACTGACCCGAAGATCGAGGAGCATGGGTTCTGGTAGTGGTACCATAGGAGGTGGGCGGTGGCATCCTGGAGTAATCAGGGCGACTGAGAGTGGGATTGGCATCCTCGTCTTCTTCCACGGTGAAGGTGCCATCGGGATTGAGGCTGCGGCCAAACCATGGCTTTTGATAGCCTCCATAAGGCTATTTAGTTGTGCTTCCTGTCGTAATCTCATCTACGTTACGCTGCGGATTCCACCGCTGCATTGCATCGAGGGGTCCCGGGAGGCGGAGTGACGTTATCCCCATCATTACCGGGCCGATGCGGACATTCTGAAACCCGGAGTCGGAATAAACGGCGAAGCTGATGATGCGCTTGACTCTTCCCAACTGATCAAACGGTGACCCGGTGTCCGGAACCAACCTTTGTGAGGAGCTGTGGGGGAAAGACACGAGGGTTCATATGGTGGGATTTGAAGGAGGGTAGGTGTTTGGGCTTTGGGCTCATGCAACATGCAGTTATTTGTTCTTGTTTACTTAAAACATGTTTTGTTAACCTAATCGGTTGGAAAAGATTGCTCTTCTTTTTCGCAAACTACTCTGGATCCTGGATCGCAGGGGCCCCGATCACTACGTCTATAAGCCCCTCGTATTCCACTCCGTATTTCGACCTCCCGGGAGTGGACAGCCCGGGCGAGGGTCCTATAGGGCAGCGGGTCCCACCGACCGAAAGAAAAATGATCCTAAAAGCCTGGCGGGTAATCGAGTCTTAACGAGCATTCGATGTAAATTACGGACAAAGCTGACGTCAAAAGTCAAGATCATGTCCGAGGGCTCGACGAAAAGTCGGCATGATTTGGACTGATAAATGTCCACGATTGATCTTGACTTGTCGTCAATTAGGCCGTAATTAGGCATGAAATAATCATTAATCCTTGATGACTCAGTGTCATGCTGGGAGTCAGTGTATAATTTGTGCCAGTCAGAGCCGAAGTCAAGGCGCCGGTCAATATCTTGGTCAAAGTCTGCGGTGAAAAACCGGCATGACTTCGACTGATTAGGGTCCCCGAAAGATATTGAGTCGGTATGCCGACAAAGGCTTGAAAGGAAAGGTCTATACACAGACAGGGCATGACACAGACCAGATTAAAAACCAACCGGGTCTCGAACAAAGTGTGTCACGGACAAGTGCATGGTCGACACGAGGCTCCATGGGATGTTTGGGTAGTCCTGTGCTTGCACCAAGAGGCGTAATAAGACCAAACGGGCCGCGACAAGTATTTCCCCGGATTAGGGACGTAGTGTGCAGTGTACGGTCAATGTGCGCGTAGTGTGCAAGCTGTCTATCTTCTTTTTCTGAGTAAAATAGAAATTTTTCATGCGTCTTAAAAAGAATGATGCATGATTTTTTTTTGAAAATTTTCTCTTTTTTTTTTTTGAAATTCCTCTGTTTTTTTTTGAAATTCCTTTTTTTTTTTTGAATTTTTTTTTTTTGAAAGTAAATGCACACATAAGCACATAAACACAAAAAATTTCAACAGTTAGGGACATGATTCCGACAGTCAAAATTTTGACTTTTTCCGAGGCGGCCAAAAAAACACGAAAATGTGCAAAAATCAACACACACAACAAATGGTTTTTAATGCCGGGACGGAAGCTTGACCCTCAAAAGCTTTTCCTTTTTTTTTTTTGAAAACAATGATACCGGTACGTGGGATTGTTAAACCACAATTTATCCCCGACTCGTGTTAGGAGGCGATAACGGGAAGTTTAATGGTTTCCACCAATATACCAAATATCATTTTTTTTTAGAAAAAGCTTATTGTTCCCCAGCGGAGTCGCCACTGTGATGATGTGCACCAAAATTTTCCGAAAGGTTACTTTGAAATTTTCGTTTCTTTGAAAAACCAATAGAAAAGACCGGAGTCGCCACGCCATTTTTGTTTTAAGGGCCAAAACTTTGAAAAATGCCCGAGATTAGAGATTTGGGTTCGGAGGTCACGTTACACGACGGGAAGGACGTTAGTGTGCACCCGAAATGCCTCGTAAAACGAGTCTTCCAAGCTAAAAATCATTTGTGTGTGTGTGTGTGTGTGTGTGTTTTGGCCAAAATAAGTTGAAACTGAGGAAAGTAAAAATTGGGAATTCTTTATTAGACTTTGGACAAATCTCATGATTTTTGGTGTGATTTTTGGGTTGAGTTTTGGTACTCAAAAGATTTTTGGAAGTTGGAAACCACTTCTGCCAGAATGAAAAAGGCAGTGGACACTTAATTTTGAAATGGACTTTAGGGCTTGAAAACTTCATAATCTGAGAAAAATCAGAGAATGAAAGTTGTTCCAGACACCTCAAATAAGATTTCTGTGAAAGAATTTTCCATTTTGGAGAAGATTTGAGGACCCAAAACCTTCTGGAAATCTCAGGTATGAGATCTGGACTTCCTGAGACTGGTGATCTGACCTTCAAAGGAAAATTTGAAAAATAGAGTTTTACTCATGCAAAAAATAAAGTAAAAATATTTCTGTAAAGCTCTGGATGTTGGCTACAAAAAGTGTTTTGTAGTCAACACCAAATTCCAAGTTTATCTGTGTCCAAAAAATTAGACCATGGACTGGGGTCTTAGAAAATTGCTACTGGGCAGCAACTTCCTCTTGAAGAAAAACATGATTTTAAAGGGGATTTGGCATCCATGCTTGTCCCCATTTCCCTAGATTTTGATTAGTGATCACTTGAAATTTTAGTGGTGAATCAACTATATCAAACCATCCTTGGGATACATTAGGACTAAGCACTTCATTTGCTTGGGAAGGGGAATTTTATCCTTTGAAAAAGAGATTTGATGTGTGAAAATGAGTTTTAGGGTTTTGAAAATGTGTTTTCTTTGCAAGTAAGTAAGAGTACTTTGAAAATAATGTTGATCCTTGTAGAAGATCATCCATGGAGATGAACTTCCATGGTGATCTTCTTGGATCTAAGACAAGAAGATGAACAAACTACATTTTAGAGTTTGAAAATGGATGCATGAATGAAGGAGTTTAGGGTAAGGAGAAGGAGGGTTTACCAATCTTCTTTGTGTTTTGAGTTTTTTGGCTTGGATGTAAGAGTGTTTGAGACTTGAATATGAGAGTGTTTGAGTGAGTGTGATTTTGGGTGAATAGTTGAGAAAAAGGTGACAATTCTAGAGAATTCTCACTGTTTTCTCTCTATTTTCATCAAGGTGCAGTTGCAAATTGTGTTTCTTCTTCTTATTTTCTCTGAGACTGAAGGCCTCAATTTATAGCCCTCTGAAAATTACATAACCATCCGCGCGGATGGTTCCTGCAGCGTGCACTGTTCATTAATTGCAGCTGCAGGCTTTGGACACAAAGAATATTTTCAAAAAAATTCAAACTGATTATGTTTTTCAGCTTGCTAATTCGGGTTTTTTCTATTTCTTTTGCTTTTTAAGATTCTTTCTTTGGTTTATCTTTTTTTGGCAATCCCTAATCTACCCTTACTTGATTAGAAATGTTAGGAATGTTAGGAATTGTTAGGAATGTTATAAATTTCGTTAATTTTCTAACGAAAATACTAACAAACTCAAATTGGAGCACTTACATGAAGCTCCTAATGTTCCGAGAGACAAACAAACAACGACGGATGTTCCTGAGCACGAGGCCCCCGCCCCATTTCCCTCCTGGCGTCCGCCTCAGTTCATTCACACAAAAGTTGCATCCTCTGCTCTTGATGCGCCCGCATCATCAAGGCCCAAGCGGCCGCCTCACCTGCATCAACACTCGGCCAAACCTCCTGGTCATCAGGCGCCCGCCTTGAGCTGCACAGGGCGCCCGCCTCAAGCTCCAGAAGCTTCCTCAGCATTCGGTTTAAAGTCTTGATTTGTTTCCTAATTGTAATTGTTTCCTAATCTACATTAACCTCTTGCAATTGGTAAATATTGTTCCATATATAGATTAGGAAATCATCTCTTCCATGTATAGATAGGATCTCACAATCCTTGTACAATTAGGACTCTCCAATTGTAACTATATATTGAGCCATTGTGAATAAACAAAAGCTAAGGCTTCAAATTCTTTACAAGAGTTTCTCAAGAAAAGGCCCATATAGCAAATACTGCAGCAACAAGAAAATTATTACGAAAAGATTAATTATTTGACAGCACAGATTAATGAGAGAGATTTAAACCTTGAAGTTACCTATGTTTCCCATGGCCAAGCTGAAAAGGGTGCTAAGCCCATCATTGTGCTATTGGAAGATCTCAGTTGTCCTTCTGCACTTGCAGTCTAGCCACTGAAATATCCTTCCCGACTTGCAGAAACAGAAAACTCTTATGCAGATAGAAGGACCACAAAGAAAGAGCATGCCCAAGAGATAACTAAGACCGATATCTCACTTCTAAATCGAGAAGGAAAGAGAGAGGGAGAACAACCTGCTCTGTCCCCTTATGTCCAATAGTACAAAAAAATATATTCCATCCGTCTCATTTGAAGCTTCACCATTATTTTGGACACAAAAACTACGGAAGCATTATTTATATTTGAACGGTATAAACCGAGATACGAACGTGGGCTTGTCCGAGCTGGGCTCAATTGGATTGGGCTATGAATATTATCTAATAACCAAGTATCAGGGCCGAGTAAAGTCTTCCTTGAAGGCCAAGGAACATTTACCTCGGCCTCATGTCATCATGCTTGGGCCGTCATGTCGCAAGTGACGAAGAGAGAAAAGTTCTTACCTCGGCATTTCATCACCATGACGAGGAAACAAAATCATTTACCCCGGCATATATACATGCCGGCCAATATCCAAATGATGAGGAAGCAGGATTATTTACCTCGGTCTATTTGCCAAAGCCGAGGTAGAACATTCATGTTCCTCGGCGTTCCGGCTAGCAGATCATACAGTCCTTATGCAGCAAGGATTATACATTCATGATCCAATCAGGATTGTAAACAACTACACCACTTCTAGTCAAACAAGGACTCCTTAACAGATATAATTCTTTTAGGATTATATCTTATCTCTTTACAAGTTTACTTAACATGGATTCTATCAATCCATCCCTATAAATACAAGCCCCATGGCTCATTATTTGGTACGTTACTTTTTACATTGGGGAAACTCTGTCAATTTGTTTTCTCATATACAAACCGTGAACTTACTCTCACGCCGGAGGGCCTTTAGCCGGATCCGCCCCGGCTTAGTTTACGTGTTTTCTCTTATTTTCAGGCCTTGCAATCACTGGAGCAATCATCGCTTGGATTTGGGCTGTTTTGACGATTTTGGCATCATCAATTGGTTCCATTGCCGGGAAATCGATTCAAACACCCATTGTTTGGCTGGAAAAGTTCATTTGCCTCAAGGTTTTCGTCAGGAAATTTTTCTAGTTTGAACGAGAATTTCTTATTCCGTTTGGGCTCTGTTCTTCGTTGCCGCGGATTACGCAAAAGGCCGGAATGTGCCATTCGCGTGCGAAGTAAATTGTTTGGCCTGAATTTTTGTGTTGGAAAAATCGCAATTGGTCAAGTTTGTCGTTGGTCAAAATTTGCCCTAATTTTGGCCAGAAATTTGGATCTATTGGAAATCGTGATTTTGGAAAATTTGCACTTGATAATTTGTTGTTGACTTACAATGGATGGACAATTTGCAAGTGTAACCGCTGAGGAGGATCAAACCCAAGTGAACGGGGCGAACACTGGAGCCGAGGAGCTGCCTCCTCCTCCTCCTCTACCTCAGCCAGATGCCCTTCCTCCCCTCTCCATGACCCTTCGTTCCAAGGGTCAGGTGAATGCCGAGGGAGAAGGTGCTGAGCTTCCTCGTCCTACTCGTACCCGCGGAAAGCAAGTAGGAAGGAAGAAAACAAAGAATGCTGCGGAAGCGCCGGTCAAGCGGGGAGGAAGTCAACCCATTGACCGGCGCTCTTTGTTACATAGGCAAATGGAGACATTACAAAGAATGTATGAAACACAGGCTGCTCTCTTGCAATTAGACCCAGAGCATTCCATGGATGAATTTATTAGGCCATCTGTGGGCAACCCCATCGAAAAGAGACATGATGAGCAACAACCTCCTCCCCTCAAGACCGGGGACCTACCAAGGCAAGCCCCCCGGGATTCTCCTCATCCTCGGCACAACAGTAAGCAGAGGGCTCCAGTGGTCGACTTGAGAAGCCACTTAACTCCTAGGGAAGAGGAAGTAAATTCCAGGGACCTAAGAACGAGACTCAGCTTGAATAGACGCCTATCCCCTGCTCGTCTTGTCATGGTGTGATGATGTGTATCCGAAAATTTTCCCATTTTTATTTGAAAAAATCAACGAAACGGAGTCGCCACGCCATTTTTATTTTGAGGGCCAAAACTTTGAAAAAAGCCCGATATCAGAGATTTAGGTTCGGAGGTCATGTTACACGCCGGGAAGGACGTTAGTGTGCACCCGGAATGCCTCGTAAAACGAGTCTTCCAAGCTGAAAATCATTTGTGTGTGTGTATGTGTGTGTGTTTTGGCCAAAATAAGTTGAAAATCAGAAAAGTAAAAATTGGGATATCTTTTTAAGACTTTAAACTGATCCCATGAATTTTTGGAAGATTTTTGGATTGATATTTGGTACTCAAAAGACCTTTTGAAGTTGAGAGCCATTTCTGCCAGAATGAAAAAGGCAGTGGACCTTTGATTTTGAAATGGATTCAAGGGTCTTAAAACTTCATAATCTGGATAAACTCAGAGAATGAAAGTTGTTCTAGACACCTTAAATAATATTTTTGCGAAGGAATTTTCCATTTTGGAGAAGATTTGAGGGGTCAAAACCTTCTGGAAACCTCAGATATGAGATCTGGATTCCCAGAAGCTGATGAACTAGCCTATGAAAGAAAATTTGAAAAGAGGAGTTTTACTCACCCAAAAAATAAAGTAAAAATATGTATGGAAATATCTGGATGTTGGCTACAAAAATTGTTTTGTAGTCAACACCAAATTCCACATTTATCTGTGCCCAAAAAATTAGACCATGGACTGAGGTCTGGGAAAATTGCTACTGGACAGCAACTTCCCAAGAGAGAAAATATGATTTTAAGGGGGGTTTTGCATCCATGCTTGTCCCCATTTCCCTAGGTTTTGGTTAGTGATCACTTGACATTTTAGTGGTGAATCAACTATACCAAACCATCAACTTGGGGTACATTAGGACTAAGCATTTCATTTGCTTGGGAAGGGATTTTTATCCTTTGGAAAATGAGATTTTATGCTTGAAAATGGTTTTTAGGGTTTCGAAAAATGAGTTTTCTTTGGGTAAGAAAGTAAGAGAACTTGAAAAATAATTTTAGATCTTTGCTTAGAAGATCATCCATGGAGATGGTCTTTCCATGGTGATCTTCTTAGATCTAGAGCAAGAAGATGAAAAGAACTTACATTTTGTAGTTTCTGCAAATGCATGCATGGTTGGAGTTTAGGGTAAGGGGAGGAAGGAGGGT
>JAFEMH010007118.1:0-101050 GCA_022495995.1 Adenophora triphylla var. japonica | reverse complement strand
AGAAAAGTCAAAAAGAGGGATGATCACCTCTATATTTATTTTTTATTTTTTTAAAAATTTTTATTGACTAGAAAACATTATTTTAGCCTTTGTTAATTAGTGGTGTTTTTTTAGAAAAAATTATATATAAAAAAAGATAGAAAAAAAAACTAAAACAAAATGAAAGTATATAGAAGAAAAGTCAAAAGAGTGGACGAACTATCCTATATTTATTTTTTATTTTTTTTTAAAATTTTTATTGACTAGAAAATAATATTTTAGCCTTTGTTAATTAGTGGTTTTTTTTAGAAAAAGTTATATAAAAAAAGATAGAAAAAAACTAAACAAATGAAAGTATATAGAAGAAAAGTCAAATTTAGAGACTTGATACTAAATCTGCCTCTAAATTCTTAGGAGACAAGATGTTGAATCTGTCACTAAATTAGAGACGGATTCAAAAATATGTCTCTAAATTAGAGACGGGTTAAAATCTGTCTCTAAAGTTTAGAGACGGATTCTGAATCTGTCTCTAATTTAGAGACGGATTCTGAATCTGTCTCTAATTTAGAGACGGATTCTGAATCTGTCTCTATTTTAGAGACAGATGCAAAACCCGTCTCTAAAATTTAGAGACGGAGTCTGAATCCGTCTCTAAATTAGAGACGGAATCAGATTTCGTCTCTAAATTAGAGACGGATTCGGATTCCGTCTCTATATTAGAGACGGATTCAGATTCCGTCTCTGAATTAGAGACGGATTCATATTCCGTCTCTGAATTAGAGACGAAATCTGAATCCGTCTCTAATTTAGAGACGGAATCCGAATCCGTCTCTGATTTTTGGTTCTGTCTCTAATCTGTCGCCAAATTAGCTACAGATTTCGTCCGTCTCTAAATTTCCGTCTCTAAATCCGGTTTTCCTTGTAGTGCATGAGACATCATAACTTTATTTGCCTAAGTCTTGGCCCAATTTGGGAGACTTACTTATATTTAATCGTAGCTGACTTCCCTTTATTATATGTTGTATGCTTTTGATGTCAGCATGTAGATGTCGAGCTAGATATAGTAGGGCTAATGAGTCATTCTAAGACTAAGGTCGACCTGTCCTATGACGGTTAAGTCGACCTCAGACTTATGTAGCTTTTGGAAACATGATTGACTAAGAGTCGAGTTTGTTAGAGCTAAGTCAACTAAGAGTCGGACTTTGTTTAATGAACGAAGCTGATTAAGAATCGAGCTTGTTACAATGAGGCTGACTAAGAGTCGAGCCATCAGGAGCAGATCGACTAAGAGTCGAGTTTGTTAGAGTTCAGTCGACTAAGAGTCGGACTTTGCTTAATGAACGAAGCTGATTAAGAATCGAGCTTGTTGAAGTGAAGTTGACTAAGAGTCAGACTCACTTAAAGGTACAAAGCTGATTAAGAATCGAGCTTGTTGAAGTGAAGTTGACTAAGAGTCGAACTCACTTAAAGGTACAAAGCTGATTAAGAATCGAGCTTATTGCATAGAGTGTAGTACAATGTTTGGTCGAATAGAACTTGTAATTTCATTGAAGTAAAGCATGCTTACATAGAAAACTAGAACTTAGGACAAACTTTGAGCTTGGAATTTGGAAACTAGAAGTAATATCTGATGAGGTGAGTGGCGTGCCAAGGATGCTTCAACTCTTCTCCCCCAGGATGAGCTATCATGTAAGTTCCTTCCTTGACAACTCGAGTGACTATGTAAGGACCTTCCCAGTTGGGAGATAGTTTATTCTGCTGAGTTCTCCTTCCCGTTGCTTCGATCTTTCTCAACACATGATCTCCTACTTGAAATGATCTTGCCTTGACCCTCTTGTCGTGGTAACTTTTAGTTCGCTGCTTGTAGTTGACCATTCGAAGGTAGGTTGTATCTCGCTTCTCGTCGATCAGATCCAGGTCGATCAATCTGTTGATATCATTCTCGTTTCTGATTGAAGAAAGTCACTCTAGCAAGGGAAAATCTCGAGCTCTAAGCAGTGCCATGGCTTTCGATCCATATGCGAGAGCAAAAGGGGTTTCCCGTAGGCCCCCGAGTGGTTGTACGAACCGCCCAAAGAGCAAGGGGGAGTTCGTCCAACCACCATTAAGGGCCGACCTACGAGTCCCGTCTTGAGCGAAGATAGTACAAGTTTATTCGCCGTCTCGCCTTGCCCATTGCCTTGGGGATAGGCGACAAGATTTCCAATGTTTGATTCCTACTCGATTCATCTCTCGCTTTCGAAGGTTTGGGAGAATCGTAAACCATTGTCCGACACTATAGCTCGAGGAAAACTAAACCGACACCAAATGAAGTCATGAATGAAGTTGATGGCATTCTCCTCTCGTGGATACGAGCTAATGGTTTGGCTTCAACCCACTTGGTGAAATAATCGATAGCGACGATCACATACTTCGCAATTTCCCCGGGCGGGAGGGAAGGGTCCAATCAAGTCGACACCCCACATATCGAATGGCCAAGTAGCGATCACGGAGTCTCGCTCGGTTGTAGGCATACGAGGAAGGTTGGCAAACCTTTGGTATTGATCACATTGCCGAACAAAGTTGTGAGTGTCGCCTCTCATGTGCGCGCAATACCCCAAAGTGACTAACTTGTCGGCAGAGTCCCGCCCCGGTTGTCCACCACAAATCCCACTCGTGTTCTCATGTATCAATAGGGCGACCCTTGAGGGTGGATGCACTTTAGCAATGGTCGAGTGTAGGATCTTCGAATGCATTGCCTCCTTGAATGACGATCTCTGAGCTTTTGATTGCTCGAGCTTTCTTCGTCATCGTGCGCCTCGCCACTTTCTATGTACGCCTTCATTTCTTCGATCCAACACTTCATAAGCCCAAGCTTTCTTGAAGTGTCCTCTACACACCGAATTTTTATTCTCTCATGTCGGATTTTCGAGGAAAGAGATGGGATCTTCATATGGCTCATCTGAAGTGGCTAATTTCGAGAAGAGGTCGGCTAGCTCGTTGTCTTCCCTTCCAATCCTCTGAATCTCCTAGAATTCCAAATCCTTTATTAGCTCCTTCACCAGTGTCGCAAAAGATTTGATCGAGTGGAACTAAGCACCTCATACTCGCCCGACCCGGCTGACTATCGCTGGGAATCACAATAAGCCATGATTTTAGTTGCTCCAAAACACTTGGCGTATTCTATGGCTGCTATCAAGGCTTCGTATTCAGCCTGGTTGTTGGAAGCATCAAATTTGAACCTTAGTGACTCCTCGTACACTGTCCCAGATTCTGGTTCAATTAGCACTATCCCAGCTCCACCGCTATTCTTGGCCAGCCGATCCATCTCGAATAGACCTTTCCAACAATCATCGGGTAGATCGATGTCGACTCCGAGACTCCGGCTCTTTCCCTTTAGTTTTCTTTCTGAGCTCGCCGTTCGCCGTCTTCCTGGTGAACGTAAGCTCGACTCAAGAAATCCGCTAGAGCTTGAGCCTTCGCCGCCTTTCGAGGTCTATACTCAATGTCAAATTCAAGAAGGGCAATTGACCAATTTAGCAATCGACCCGAACTCTCCGGCTTGTGTAATATTTTTTCTCAAAGGTGCATTAGTCAAGCACTATGATCGGGTGAGCCAAGAAATAAGCTCGCAGCCTTCCTTGAAGCTACGACTAGAGCATAGGCGACTTTCTCAAAGATTGTAATACTCGCTTCCACATCTCGATAAGGCTTTGCCGATGTAGTATATCGGCTTTTGAAGCCCTTCCTCTTCTCTAATCAAGACCGCTGCACCGACTTGTCTCACACGTGCATGCATACACAAACAAGGTCTCGCCAAAGGTCGGGCCGCTTCAATAAGAGGAGTAGCAAGGTATTCTTTGAGTTGTTGGAACGACGAATGACATTCGGCCGTCCACTCAAAGTTTTTCGTCCTCAATGATTTGAAGAAGGGGAGAGACCTTTCGCCGACTCGATATAAAGCGACCTAGGGCCGCCACCCCCGCCATTGAGTCGCCGCATCTCTTTTATACTTGTAGGCTCCTTCATCTCGACTAGAGCCTTGATCTTTTCCGGCCGTTGTCCTCTATACCTCTCTCGGGGACACCATGAATCCAAGGAACTTTTCCAGCCGCTACCCAAAACACAATTGCCGGGCCGAAGTTTCATGTCATTTCCGCTCGCAGATTGGCGAATGTTTCTTTTAAGTCGACTACGTGACGTCCAAATTTAGTTTTAATGACCATATCAAGCGACGTAAGCCTCCATATTTCGGCCAATTTGGGAGGCAAAGACTTTGTTCACCATTCTTTGATAAGTCGCCCGCATTCTTCAATCCAAACGACATCATGTTGTAGCAAGAGATTCCTCCACTACCGAAATGCCGTCTTTACTATGTCGTCCTCACGCATCTTAACTGGTGGTACCCCGAGTAAGCGCGAGGAAACCTGGGAGGGTGGAGTGATCAGCAATAGAATCAACTAGTTTGTCGATTCTTGGAAGAAGGTAGCTGTCCTTCGGGCAGGTGAGATTTAGAGTGGTGAAGTCGACACACATCCGCCATTTGCCATTTGATTTCTTCACCATGACCACATTGGCCAACCACGTTGTGTGAGTGGCCTCCTTGATTATCCCTGCACTTAAAAGTTTTTGTACCTCAATTTTGATGGCTTCCTCCTTATCACGAGCAAAACTTCTCAATTTTTGGGGTCTAGGCTTTATGGTCGGGTTAACTTCAAGTCGGTGAACGGCGACCTCTTCCTTGATTCCCCTCATGTCTTCTACTCTCCATGCGAAGACGTCATTACTCTCCTTCTTTGAGTAGCTCAATGATTTCTCGCTCGCTCCTCAACCGTATAAATGCTTCCAATTTGAACTTTTTGGTCGCGGTAGGAAGGGTTAGTGATTACTAACTCTAGCTCATCCACAAATTCTAACTCGACCATCTCCGAACCGGCAGTGGTTTCAATGATGATTTCTTCCGACCCTTTGTCTCTCCTCGGCCCCTGTGTGTGGAGCTTCTTCGCTATCATATCATCCAGCCTTATTTGCAACCTCGCCGGTGGTGGTGGCCCCCGAGTTATTGTCGATCCGGAGGCATAGGCCGCCCATGAGTGACTCTGTCGACCATAACTACATCTGGATCGACCTCTCGTGGGTTTCTCGTGAGTGACGTGTCGACTTAATCATGACCTCGTCTTATTTGAGCGCGATAGGTCGACTCTCCACATTGGGTGATTGCTGATCGAGTAGTTTTGGTGATCGATCGGGACAGCCTTCAAGTAACCACCTGCAGCCTCCCCAATTTCTAACTCCCTTTTCTTTCTTTCTCGAGAACATGATCCAGTAGGCTCGAGTTGTGCCTTGTACACATCCTACTCCAAACAGTGTGGGGAACTTGAATCGCCGGTGAGGAATTGATGCTACCATTCCAAGCGCGACCGTCCCGGAATACCAAGTATAGCAACAGATAATCACTGTTCACATCTATTACAATAAATTGTACCTTCGAAACTACCCCGTGGGTGCCGCCAAGGTCGACGCCGAGCCTAATCTGTCCTTTAA
The DNA here is from genome assembly GCA_022495995.1 of Adenophora triphylla var. japonica. Lineage (NCBI taxonomy): Eukaryota > Viridiplantae > Streptophyta > Magnoliopsida > Asterales > Campanulaceae > Adenophora > Adenophora triphylla. The sequence goes on along the minus strand of JAFEMH010007118.1, from coordinate 95,548 downwards.
GGCCAACTCGATGGTTGGTGAAGCCTCTCCAACCTACCATTATACCTTTCAAGCTCGCTCATCATTAAGGCCCATCTCTTTGAAAGTCTTCAGTAGAACAAAAATATCCTTGCAGCCCCCGTGTCGACTAAGAGTCCGCTCGCCGTACATCCATCTATGAGACTCCGGGATGACGAGAACTTGCTCCCCTAGCCGCCATATTGGTTGCCAACTCATGGGGTAAAAGCTCGATCACCTCGTCTCTCGACATCTCTCCTCGAGGCACGTATGTGGGCTTTACCGAGTTGGAAGATCTTGTGCTTGATGGCAAAGTGTTACTTGCGTTGCTCTGTAATGACCCCTGCATTCAATCTAGGTTGCCTCTGGTCCCCGTTGTTCACCCTCGCGCAGTGGCTCGCTCACCTCCACCCGCCCTCTTCACATATGCGCGGCTCTTCCCTCGCTCGACTCATTCTTTGGATAATGCGCTTCTAATCCTAAAGAATCCTCCGTGAGATGGCCCGTGTCTCTGTGGTAATCACAGCATTTCTTCCGTTGTCCCTTCCTCAACTTGTTGCCTCGGGTTCATTGGGGCAGGTGGAGCCAACTCGACCGCATTCAGATTTCAGCTCGACTCACTGTAGTGGGAGTGAAAGTCTCGAGCACCTTCTCTCGTCGCCCTTGTCCCGTTCTTGCCATTTTTATTGTTTCCTCCATTCTTGTTGGAGTCCTTCTTGTCATCGCCGACCTCGCCTTGGGGCCTTTTCCATTCTTCTCTTTCTTTTCTCTCCTCGGCTAGCGTGACATTGTATACCTTTTCGAACAACTCCCGTCGTCGAGTTGTGACTGCACGAACCGTGAGTTCATAATCCATGTCCGCCGAGGAAATACCATTCCCGAAGCAGCTTGATAACTTCCCCGTCGCGAGATCTTCCTCGATCTTATCCACCATCTCCTTGAACTTGGTGAAGTAGCTCATTGAGCTTTCATTTTTAGCTTGCACCAAGTTGCTTAGATCAAGAACCGTCACTTTTCGAGCTCCAGCTAGCCGAGAAGCGATCTAGGAATTTTGTTCTTAAACACGTCCAAGTGGTGATGCTACCAAAATGGCCAAACCATTGAACCATGTCAAGGCTGCCCCCTTTTGTGAGTGTGCTTATGAGGGCTTTGCACATATTATCGTCCTCATTGGCGACAAAACACATCGTGGCTTCCAGTGTGCTATGTGATTCTTGGCATTGGTTGCTCCCCGAGTATTTTTCCAATAGGGGCAATCCGAAACTAGGAGGAGGTCGATCGTCTCTCATCTCCTTGGATAGAGGTCGAAGAGCAAAGTCAACTCGTTCAACCTTTCCAAGATCCTTTTTCTTCTCTTCCTCCCATTGTTCGAACTTTCTCTTCCACTCGGAGCCACTCCCTAGCATCAGTCCTGTCCTCTCCAACAGGGGGAACAAAGATTCGACCTTTGGCCCTCGCTTCGGGTGGAGTCACTTGTCTCCGCTTCTCCCGTCTCGTGGAAGGAGCTCTTTCCGATTGAACTGAGATCTTTGCTCGTCATTCCTTTGTGGCGACCTCGCGCCTATCATCTCCGGTAGGCGACTCCGCGCCTATTACCCCACTTTGAGTGGCGACTCCGGGCCTCTCGTCTCTTATAGTGCGACCTTTCGCCCATTCCCTCGTCCCTATGGGATCCCGATCTTTGGTGGTCCGGGCAGGAAACCACGTCGGCTTCTATTGGCCTCTAAATGCGTCCTCAAATCCGATTGAGCTTCCCGCTCCCGATTCCCGGTGAGGCTAGCCCTTAAGTCATTACTCTAACATAGACAGCGACGAGGTCGGACTACCATCCTTTGATCGGCATTTTGACCCACACCTTCATTTGGGGCCTAACACTCCCGGCCCGTCGCCCGTTTGAGGTTTGAGAGGGAGCCACCCTCTCGATCTTTATATCCGCCTTCTCGGCCTCCTCTATTGCCAATAACTCGGCCAAAATCGGGGCTTCGCTTCCAATAACATTTCCTTCCCGCTCAATGGGTTGGATGAGGGACTCCGCCCTATTTCCAACATTCACCCGAGAGCTGGACGCTTAGGGGGAGGTGGAGCTCCTTGTCCTCCATGTGTCTTTTTCCCCCTTCTCGTATCCGGCAATCCTCGCCATCAATAACACCGGTAGAGCGTGTTGCTCTACCATGAGGGCGATTGGTGGGAGGAGGCAGATTTGCGTTTTCAACATTGGGTGTTGAAACCGCATTGGTGTTGGCATTCACCTCATTGATTTCATCGAAGCTTCGCTACATGCCCGTCCTGGGTTACCATTGTCAGAGGTTGATGAGATCTTCGAGGTCAAGCTAAAGCACAGCTTCCCTAAGAATGGAACCAAAACCGATGTCAGCAGAATTGTGCTTATCAAGAATCCTCCACGTGGCAGACCAATCACACGGCTCCTTGACCTGAAATCGTAACCCACGACTAGCCGGATGTGTCTCCGGCGAAGACGCTCGGTGTGAGAGTAAGATAACAATGTATATAACTCAAAATGTATTGAATAATGAATTCGTATAACAAATGGCGCTTACCTTTCACCGTTTGGTAGTGATGAAGTATTTATAGGCAATAGTGGTGTATTTTTTGGGAGGCGACATGTGCTCCGAGATTGCAGCGGCGGTTATTGGTCATGGGAACGTGTCTATAACGGCCCCTGATTTGTAGGGATGTGATTATGAGAATTGTTCAACCAAATACGTCGACAAGTGTCAGGTCGTCACCTGTTGTTTAGGTCGAGGTCGCCATTTGAGGAATGGTCGACCTGACTGACGGGTAGAGCATGGATCGTACCCGTATTGGAGCTTGGATAGTGAGGTCGGACTAAGTTAGGTCGGGACCTGATGGGTCGGACGTTGGGCTTAGTCGACTGATATGTGAGACGGGCCGTGGGCCTTGCATTGATTGGGCTTGGCCCCCTTGATAGGCTGGGGCAATAGTTGCTTTGAGGATTGGACTTTGCTTACTTGGCCCAACTCGACACTTTTGGTATGTTCATTACTAATTACAATTTTCTTTAAAGATTAAAATATTGTTATTGTTAATAAGTATTTTTTTTATAATTTATTACTATCAATTATTACTTAGGTATATTAATATTTTTTAGAAGTTTAAATTATTAAATTATTATTAATAAATTTAAAATAATTAAATTAATGATTATTATTATTAATTAATAACATTATTATTTTTGATATAATGTATTATTCCTAGTTATTATTAATATTATTATTAATTATATATTAATAATTATTAATATATTCAATTATATAATTGAATAATTAACAATAACATCATTATTAGTCTTATTACTAAATATTATTACTAATTATATGATAATGTTATTATTCTTGATATTAGGCATACTACTATAACTAAAATTTTGGATAAATCAAATAAAAACATGTAAATATTTTAGATAACTTTTTATAAATTTCAGTTATAAAAAAAATCTAAAATATTTTTTCTATTCAATAAAAAATAATAAAAATTACTAATTATTATTAATACTATTATTAATATTATTATTGTTTATATAATTAGTATTAATATTAATTAATTAATTAATTATATAATTAATAATTTATTAATAAATATTATTAATAATAAATATTATTATTCTTAATATTAGGCATAAACATTTTAGTTAGTGTATAATATAGTGTGAAATAAATATAAGTATGTGATGTGGCATTATTTGATTGGATTTTTAAGTTTCACGCGGATCATGAGCCAAGCAAGATCTGGCCATTCAATACATTCAATCCAACAACCCACAATAATTCAAACAAACCTCCTTTCTCTCTCTCTCTCTCTCTCTCTCTCTCTCTCTCTCTCTCTCTCTCTCTCTCTCTCTTCATTTTCAATTACCACCGTCTCTCTCATTTCCTCAGCAGCTCCCTCACCGTCTCTCACCCCAAGCTCCCCACCATCTCCCTCCTAGCTATTCGCCTCCCCCTGTCATGCCTCACCCTCTCCTTCTACCACCCCTCTTCCATTTCGTCGCCTCACCTTCACCAACCTCCTCCAACGCCATTGACGTCGCCGCCGACACCACCGCTACCTCTGCCATCTCCGCAACCACCGACGATCTTCGCCTCTGCTCTACCCTTAATCACCCCTTCACCGCCTCCCTCATTCTCTCTCAAAACCCTACGCCGTCAACCCCCTCATCTCGCTCTGTCTCTGTCTCTCTCTCTCTCTTCAGGTAAAGCTTTCTCTCTCTCTCTCTCTCTCTCACTTTCTCTCCAGATATGGGTCGGAATGGATAATTGGAACGTTGAATTCTGGGTTTGTCTCTCCCTCTCTCTCTCTGTCTGATTGTGTTTCATGTGTGTGATTTTCTAGATCTGCATTTTCTTGGTGGTGGTGGTGGGCGGCGCCGCGGCAGTGTGGACGGCAGTGACGATTTTAGTGGCAGTGGTGGTGATCCTTAAAGTGGTTGATATGTATTATTTTTTTGTGTTTTGAAAGATTTGTAATTTATTTTGAAAATGTAATTGTAATTAATGTATTTTGATATTTTAATTGATGTATTTTGACATTTTCAATTGATGTATTTTGACATTTTCAATTGATGTATTTTGACATTTTTCAATATACTAGATTATTTTTATCTTTAATTTTATATTAGTTATTATTGTATTAATTTTAAGTAACATTATAAATTAATTTATATAAAAAATTATTCAGTATATATTATATATTTAAAAATATATTAAAATATATTTTTAAATATATATATTATTTTTTTTATAAAAAATTGTCAATTTAGCTACGTAAATATTCGTCGCTAAAATGGTTCGAAAATAAAATGAGAATTTAAATAGAGACGGAAAATCTGGCGCTAATCCGTAGACGGTCATATCTGTAGCTAATTTAGAGACGGACATATTTGTCTCTAATTTAGAGACGGACATATCTGTCTCTAATTTAGAGACGGCCATATCTGTCTCTAATTTAGAGACGGACATATCCGTCTCTAAAACAGCTACAAAACAGTTACGCCCAATTTAGCGACGAACCTGCACCCACGGAATAGCTACGGAATAAATCCGTAGCTAAACACGATTTAGCTACGGAATCTTCATTTTAGCTACGGAATTTGCCGTAGCTAAAATCGATTTTCCTTGTAGTGAATGTGGCCCTTCAACTTAAGAGCATGGGGACCAACAGCCTGTCCTTCACTCATCTTGCATGAGGTCAGGACCTTAACTGTGTTGTACCTTTCTTGCCTAGCTTGAACTTGCAACATTTCCATCAGTCGATTGTTTAGATCGACCGTCCCCAAGTGCTCAAGATCTTTCTGAAGGTTCTTGCACATGGCGGAGAGCATGAGGCATCCAACATCTGTAGAATCACGCTTGTGCTTCAGATATTGATCCTTCAATGCCCTAGTAGCATTGGCAGCAGGTTCAGGTGGAATAGGTTCCTCGAGAACGTACAGTTTTTCCTCTTGCCTAAGAACAATTCTCACACTACGGATCCAATCCATATAGTTTGTACCATTCTCTTCCAACTTCTCCTTCTCAAGGAGTGATCGCAGTGACAGATGATTATTGTTTGATGCCATTTATTCTACAAAAAGATATACATAAAATATGAACACATATAAGTAAACATACCATATGAGAAGTATAATGCATTTACATAAAATGCTCCCACTAAATTATACACCTTCCAATGCAAATAAGCATAATATACATTTAATGGGCTAAGATCCAACTTTAATTTAATTTCAAGTTTGCTATGGCAAACTGCTCAAAACTAAATTTTAAAACTAAATTAATTAGGTAGAAACATCAATCATATCACATATATGACTCTTAGATCTTTTATGAGATTTATTCAAGACATCATATCTCTAGGCATATTTTAATCTCATCTTATGCCTTGGGTCCAAAACAATTTTGATAACACAATTAAGTTCATTCACTTTAAACGTATAGGAACCACAATTTTCTCATCTCGCTCACATACGAATAGAATCAAAGCACCTTGCTATGGCAAGCACACCCAAAACTATCTGAATGGTCTCAAGTATTTTAATCATGAATTGGCATAAAGAACTTAAAAGTTAAATGAAGGTTCTTAAAAGTAGATTATAGGCATATCAGCAAAGATAGTCATAATCGTGCACCAAGTAAGTTCCCAGGAAGATAGGTGAGCCACAAAGACTACTTAAGTACCAAATCTCTCCTTCGACAGAACTTTCCTAGACATGCACAATCAGAAATCAGCTCTGATTTTACAACATAATCAATATCTTTTATAAACAATCAATTTCCTTTTAAACTTTGCGTAATATGACTTGTTTCTCATAAACAATCATAAACCAAAATCTTAATGTTCCAATCTAAACATTCAGGAAATCATAATACAATGTTTCAACTAAACATCTAAAATTCTTAACACATAATTCATGCATCGCAACAATTAATAAAATCATATTTTAATTAACTAAGCATCCATAATCAATGAATTAATCTAGCATAGCCCTATAAAATTAATTTCCATAAATTTATAGCATCCAGATTAATACATAAACATATCAGATTCTAAACACATTCACAGATTAGCAGGATTGTTCAACAAACTGATTCTGCCCAGATTGGGCTTGTTTTGTCGCGTGACAGAGACTCCCAGAGTCCTAATATGTCGCACGACCGAGAGAAGCCATCAGCCCAACTCTGTCGCGTGACACTGGCAAGCAGTGTCGCGTGACACAGATTACCAGTTTTGCAGATTTGCAGAATTCAATCAATTCTAAATCACAAAGCAATTAAATCATGCAAACGGCTTTTAACAGATTTAATTCAATATCAATAGAACATGATTTAGGCATATTGTTTCAAAAACAATCAATCTATCGCATACATAACATGCAATAGAACATATAACAGATTTATATTACTTTTCTAGCATGTTAATTCAAACTTAATGATACGAACGGGGCTCTGATACCACTGTTGGGTTTTATGGGTCCATGCGCAGTGGAATTAAGCATCTAATTAACACAAAACCCAAGAGCCTAGGATCCGTTCTATACAATTAACTTGAAACCTATGAGATAGAAATAACCAACCTTGAACGCTTTCCGTTCTTGAGCTATCGAACGATTTAATAATGTGATTTCGAATCACAAACTTCGTTCTTCAGATTGCTTGAACTCTATGCCTTGATCGATGAACGAGCGAAGACCCTCTTTCGGTATCCATACCTTTGAATGAACCAAGAAAAGCTTCTTGAAGATTGCTAGATCTCTTAAACCTATAAAGAATATTGAGAATATATGTTGTGAATTTCTTTTCAGAATTTCGGCTAGCCTTTTAGGGCTGACAGACTGTTATATTTATGCTACTTTAGCATCAATATTTGTTTCCTAATCAAATTAGGAAACCAGTCCAAAAATACCTTTGTGGTCTTAGAGTGTCACACGACCAGACGAGTCCCATGGACTAGTTCTGTCGCGCGATACATTAAGTCACATCAGGTTTCTCTCAATCAATCTTCCTCTGGTTTATTCAATTCATTCTAGTTGTGTGTGACCCAATAGGATTACATTATGTTGGCAATGAGTTCGATCATATCGTCCCTCATAAGACATAAGCGGACTCTAGCAAGCCATTATGTCTACCCAAATAATGTAACGTAAGAGTTCACGTTTCCAATGGTACACTTCCATTTCTCCCTTTGTCTCACGATGTTATATTGAACACAAGTCATGGTCCTCGTCAACTTGTCTTTGTTCAATGCTTTCTCGATTCCGAGTATAATGATAATCCAATCGCATTGGGGTATGGCCATACACTTTCATCATTATCACTCATCGAGGGGCCCAAGCAAAACATCTCTCTTTCGAGGGACAAATTTCATCTTGACTTATCATCCTTCCCATCATGAATCTGATCATGCCAAAAATAGCCTTTATAAATATCGTGTTAAGATATCGTTTGACTAAAATCAAACATGACTTTCATCATATGTAAGGTCATGATAATCTCAGGTCTAGGGACTAAATGAAGTGACCTTATGAGATTTAATTATGACATTTGACCATGACATAAATCTCATGCAGGTCAAGTCCATTCACTTGTTCTCTAACAAGTACCCATAAATTTAATGTGCATCTCTATGCATATAATCATCATATGATTATCCATTAACATTTATACTAATTATTCTCTTAATAATCAGGGACGGAGATTATTATAAACAAATATACAAAACATATAATAATCAAATGATAAACATCTCATATAATAATAAATAATGTCAACACATAAGTCTATCAATCATAGGCCTAGGAAATAACACCAACACAAGGTGAGGAGTGTAATTGTTGAAGCCCTTTACATCATAGGAGTGGAGACATAAAGGAGGTTTGGAGTGTTGGGTAGGATCACTATGGAGTAGGAGGTTTGAATAGTGGTGCCTAGGATTTAGAAACCCTCGTTCATTTTTGGAGTTATAAGGGATGTTGGTGCTTTTCACGAGATAAATCTTTGTTTAAGGATCGCAACCTTAACAATAATTTCTTTTTATGAGGGTGTATGTAGTGCGAGTCAAGCGTGGGGGAAACATAGGACATATTTAGTTCCCCTTGGCTGTTACTTGTGTGGACCTTAGTTTGGATACCATTTTATTATGGGAGTTGGTATCAAGCTAAGGTCATTATTTTCATTGTTTATATTTTGGTGTTATAAGGAGACAGAGTTTCTATTACTCCGATGGTTATTATTTTTCATTGACTTGTGTTGGCAGATTAGAGGAGACTAGGAATCATTTACCCTCCATGCATCTGTTTTAGAGCGGTGTTAGATTGGAGTTTACGATATTACTCAGGGACGAGTAATGGTCTAATCGTGGGGGTATTTGATAGGACAGATTTATATTATTTATTTCCTATGTTTTTCGTTCTTATTATTCTTCATTTTCATGTATTTAGTATACTTTTGATGTATTTTGAGTGAATTATGTATTGTGAGAAATTATTGAGAAATAATGTAATTCGGGAGATTTAGAGAGTTTATACCTTGTAATCGAATTCAGTTCTGAAGTCAAGGAGTTCAAGAGCATCATCTCTACATCAATGGAAGCCAAAGTCAAGTCCAAATTGTCAAGATATTGAAGCGGAGGATTGTTTTGCAGAAATTTCAGAAGTTCAGGGACCGGATTGCAATTCTGGAAAGTTCAGTGACCAAAGTACAAAAGTGACCATAAGAACAATATTCAGCACGCACGTCGTAATTCCAAGGCTGAGTTGACCTCGCTTTTATGGATTTTTTAGAAATCTTTTCTTTTATTTTATTTTCTTTTTCCTTTTAGTATTAGGTTTATTGATTGGAGGAGTATAAATACTTCCTATTAGAATTTTATTAGGGTTAGCTCTTATTTTATTCTTTTTAGGTTTTCTCTCTAAGAAACTTTTGAAGGATTACTTCCATGAAAGCTTAAACTTCCATCACTTTGGATTAAGGTTCTTTGAACCATTCTTTTTATGACTTGAGGTTTGTTTTCTCTTCCCCATTATAATCCCTATTTCATAGTTTTACTTTGTATTGCTTGATTACTATTGATTACTAGGATTTAGAAACTTGATCAATTTCTTAATTCTTGTGATTAATTACAGCTAGAATTCCCTTCTACCGTGTCGGATTTGAGTTTTCATTGTAGCATTTTCATATATCTTGTATGTTTCATCTTGATTTGTGAATTGGGTAAAACTAGATAATTATCTAAGTGAAACTATATTAGAAATTATTCCCAATCTTAGTTTCTTAAATCAAAATCAATTGTTTAATCAAATTTTGACCGTGTCGGCTAAGTTTATTTATCAATTAGGGTTTTTAGTTGAGCGTGTCGCCGCTATTAACTATTATCAAAGAAAGAAACAGAGATTGAAATATATCTCGTGATTGGATGAATAGGAGAATAAAGGAAGGAATTTAACCAATGATATTCGAAATTAGAATGGGGATAAAACTATGATCCAAATTTCTCTTTAAATTATTGTTTACAACTTTATTATTAATTGCTTTAGACTACATACAGTGGGGGATGAAATGGGGGATGAAATCCCATTTCATCCAGCTGGACAACTGCAATGGTGGGTTGGATGAAATGAGGGGTTGAAAGTGTTTCCTTTTTTTTATCCAACACGTGTCAGCGTTTAATTGGTCCGTTGGATTTTCGAAAAAAAAAATTATCCCAAATCTTTGAGCTGAATTATCACCTAGTAAATTATTTTTTTTTAATTTTTTTTTTCACCAAAATTCATCATTTTTTCCCCTACAAATTGATATAAGTTTCATTTGATTTGGACACAAAAAAAAAACACTTAATTTTCAATTTGAGCTGAATTATCACCTAGTAAATTAATTTTTTTTTAATTTTTTTTCACCAAAATTCATCATTTTTTTCCCTACAAATTGATATAAGTTTCATTTGATTTGGACACAAAAAAAACACTTAGTTTTCAATTTGAGCTAAATTATCACCTAGTAAATTAATTAATTTTTTTAATTTTTTCCCCAAAATTCATCATTTTTTCCCCTACAAATTGATATAAGTTTCATTTGATTTGGACAAAAAAAAAAATACTCATTTTTCAATTTGAGCTGAATTATCACCTAGTAAATTATTTTTTTTTCACCAAAATTCTTCATTTTTTCCCTACAAATTGATATAAGTTTCATTTGATTTGGAAACAAAAAAAACACTCATTTTTCAATTTGAGCTATAAATTGATGCAATATTTTTTTTAATTAAGTGTGAAATATTTTTTTAATTATAAATAATAATAAAAATTATTACTCCCTCCGTCCCTGAAAGATTGTCCCATTTGCCATTTTGACTTGTCCCAAAAAGTATGACCCATTTCTAAACTTAGGCATGAATGTTAGTGCAAATCTACTAAGGTACAAGAAGGTGAAGCTCTTCCTTAATAATTGCAAAATGTACAATAGAACAATCTTTTAGGGACGGAGGGAGTATTATTTTACTAATCATAAAAATAAAAATAGAGAATATAAATAAAATAAAATAAAATTAGTGGGGTATAGAATGATGAGTTGGAGGGAGTTGAAATTTAATTTAAGTTAGCCATTGTAGGGGTAGATGAAATGGGTAGATGAAATATTAGGTGGATGAGAAAAAGTGTAAAAAGTGTTAGATGAAATGGGGAGGGGGTATTAAACCATTGTATGTAGTCTTAGTTTAATTACAAAAATCAATTCAAACAAACCTCCAAACGGGTCTGTGACTATTACATAAACAAATAACCGTTTTTCAATGAATCGACTCTGGACTTGTCCTTGCTGCAGTTTTGTAGCCGAGTCTTGGTAAGTAATTTGTAGGTGTGCGACTTTAGCCTATCAGACCACAATCACATTCAAAGGTCATTTCAATAGACCTAGATTACTTTTCACATTGGTCGTTTCAATAGACCAATTATTATTCACATTTGGCCGTTTCAATAGGCCGATTACTATTCACATTGGTCGTTTCAATAGACCAATCTTTCTCCGTTCCGGTTAACATACTATATTAACACTATGGAACAAAATTCAATCGAAACACAATGCTAAAATATGAACTAAACTTTATTTCATAGAAACTTTGAATCAAAACTATTCAATCCTCGAGTTCTTGCTACTAGAACTAGACTTCTACTAACTATTCTAGAAAGCAAAAGCAAAACACTCTACTTTTTACTCATGGAATTACATTCTTCCTAGGCCTTCCCCTAGGTCTTCCACTTGGTCTTTTCACTATCTTCCTGGATCCCTTTGATCTTTCTCGGGACTTACGTACAGGAGTTACTACCTCATCCTCATCATCTTCAAGAATAATCGGAGAAGTTTCAGTTCCTTCACGGTCTCCAAAAAGATTCTTAACAGCTACATCCTCAATAATTGGAATTGCAGGAGCCACTGGTTCTACTTGATTCTCTCTCTTAGCATTAGCTGCCTTCAGATCCTGCAACTCGTAATAAAATCCATAAGCTTCTTATCTAATCTTATCAGCCCAAATCTTCTGTCTTGATTAATTTTTTCTTGGTTTGCATCAACTCATGCACTGCCTCTTCTAAGTCTACACTCACATGTGCTGCTCTCATTACAACTTCAATCCTCAGTCTCTGCTGTCTTCTTGTAGCTTCCCTATACTTTCGGATCCTCTATAAGTACCTATTGATCTGTATCAATTTTCCTCTAGTTGTTTTAGACTTAATAATCTTGCTCAAAACTTTACTAGTAGCTTCCATTTCCTATAATAAAAGGAACTAATCATCAGTGTCTCGTAAAACCTCAAAATACAGAAATAGTAAATCATAAGCCATAATCACATATCCCAAAGATAAGTTCTCTAGATTCCCAAGTAGATTCTTAGTTATAATCCTAGAGAAATATTACCCCAAAAGTTTCCGTCCCAAAAATAAATTTATAGGTAGACCCAATCATTGTTAAGCACTACTTTCTTCCAATAGTCCTTAACAATCTAAGTTCTCCCATGTGGCCTAAAGCCATTGCTCTAATACCAACTGTAATGACCCCAATTTTCCATAAATATTAATAATTCCCAAACATAAGTAATATATCATCGAGAGGGTATCTCAAACGTCAACCCTAATCCTAAAGAAAACAATCTATAATAAATATTGTTCAAAACCAACGGCTAGTACAACCCACTAGCTCAACAATGCTTAAAGTTATTAAATAAAACCCTAATTTCTCAATCCATGCCGCCATCCATGCGACCAATCCTCTCCACTTAATCATTGCCTGGGAGGGGAAAAATAAAGAAAGGGTGAGCGAACAATGCTCAGTAAGTTCATACGGAATCTCTCCGGGTACTAAGGAAGAGATGACAGAAAGAACGGAGCCAATTGAATACTCAACGAAAGGTTAAATACAACTTAAAGTACATTTATGAGTACAATAAAGAAAATACATCTCAAGTAAGCATATTGTGGCACTATCACAGAATAATAATGAAGATTGTATACACATAAGTCCGTCAATTCCAAATACGGTACACCTTTTTAGGGTGATCCTTAAATAAGAGACCTAACGCCTTTTCAGGTCGCTCCCTTATTGAGATAAGTGACCTTACGCATTTTCAGGTCGCTCCCTTATTGAGATAAGAAACCTTACGCCTTTTCAGGTCGCTCCCTTATTGAGATAAAAGACCTTACGCCTTTCCAGAGCGCTCCCTTTTCAAGATGTATCATGATAATCAAACTACTTCATCAAGTAGTATATAAATGTCTAAGTCCATTTTCAATCGGACTAATTATGGCTAAGTTATTTTCAATCAGAAAAAGCTAGCTACATCAAGTTCAATTAGATATAGCAATTTACACATATCATGTTCATAGGTACAAGAACGTATTAACAAATCCAATTATCAAGGATACCCATTGAACAACACATATCAAGGGTAGGAACATTTCAACAGACGTTCATATCAAAGGAATATTTAGAAACGATACTACCGGCCACATTGGTAGTAAATACTTTTAATACAATTCATGGAATCATATCTCAAGGATGAATACTTCAAATACTAATCCCTTACCTCGGGTTGCTTGCACTTCTTGGAATACTAATCCTCGCACGAATATACAATAATGCAAAACCATTCTTAGGTACAAGTAATCTCTATTTACTAAGTACCAAAACCTCTTTTAATCCATCTTATTAACCTATGAGTTAGTCTTTTTTAACTCTTTCTAAGGTTAACTAACCCCCATAAGGTTTACCAACTACCCCTAGGGTTTTCCTTTTTCAATTCCCGTCAATACTCTCTCTATTTGACTTTACACACACTAATTATACCTTTTCCAGCACACACAACCACACACTAATACACACACACACACACTTCCACAAATAAACACACACGGCAGACACACATACATGCATGCACACACACTGCATACACACAGCACACACATGCACACATCACACACACGGCACACACACACCCTAACCCTAACACGCACAGCCGCCACACACAAACACACGACTGCGACACACACAAAAAACCCTAATCTTTCTCAAAACCCTAGCATGGAATATTTAGGTCAAAACCAATCAATTACCATGCCCAAACCCTAATCATGGTCATTAATGATAGGTTTAACAGTTCAAATCACAAAACACCTTGATTTCCCAAACCCTAACCTCATTCTTAAACTTTTGGGGTTTCTATGGTTTTAAATCTAAAACCATAACAACGAGGGATTTGATCTTACCTTGGTTTTAATCCTTTAACACGAATCGTTGGAGTCTTCTTCCTCCTTCCTCTTGGCCGCCCCCTCACTCTCTCTCTCTCTTTCTCCCTAGGGTTCGGCCGCCTCTCTCTCTCACACGGTTCTCTCTCTATTTTCTTTTCTCTGATTAAAATATTATGAGGCTCCTAGGTTTAGAAAGTGTTATTTATAGTTGGGTTTCCAAAACCTAAGCCCAAAAGTAAATCAAATCCAATACTATAAAGGTAATCCAAGTTTAATTGGTTTCCAAACCTAGGCCTAACTTAATCTAGTCCATCTAGAAAAAGGTAATATATCTCATTAATTAAATAAAACAATTAATTAATAAAAGAAATGAATAATAAATAAAAAGAATTTAGGGTTATTACACAACCATTAGACGTTACCCGTTTTATTTTTTGGTGCAAAGTCGTAGTCGGTTTATACCGTTCATATTCTAATGCTTAACTAGCCCTTGATTGACTTGCTTGAAAAATATTCGAATGCATAAAGCAAGCATTCTAACATTAATTCTTTTAGCCTGAAGACATATTTCCGAGTTGCTTAAAAAGATTCGTATGTAAATGTTGTTAGATGGAGATGGTAAAGATATTAATATAACTAAATTCTTATTGAGAGATATGATGTATATATATATATATATATATATATATATATGAACGGAATAATCTGTGATGGACCGAGCCCAATACTTTCCAACGAGCCTGGAGGCCCAATAGGCCCATCAAAGGACCAACCACAAAGGATCAGATCAAAGCTTTGGGTCATGGCCCGTCCAACACTGGTCGGCAGTCGTCGCCACTGAGCGACCAAGCCCCTCCAAGCGACGAGCCATTGTACCATCAATGAAAGGGGTTAACTTCTAGCCCGTCGATACACCAAGAGTGAGCGTCGTCATTGAACGACTAACTCTCTCTCGTCGAGTCATACCTCAAGGAGACGACCCAACTGGACATACAGCTCTAGGTCGTCTCTTCTATTAAGCTTCCTCAACAAGCTTGGTTAATTAGCTAATTTGGGATAATGTCGGACTCGCTACGTGCCTTGTTACACGTGCAATCATGCAATCGATAATAACTACAAAAGGTGTGCAGGTTGACTTTCCCTTATAAGGCAAGCTGCTTATCAATGTCAGAAGCTGCAGTGTCCTTACATAGACGGACCAATCCCAGCGTGACACGTGTACGCCTAGAAGACAGAGCTGATCTAACGGTTGGAGACCATCCAATCCAACGGCTCTGGTGAAAACCCTAACATCACTATTCCTACTATAAATAAGAGAGTAACAACATGGACAAAGGTAATGTTCTACTACACATTTACGTACCCTCACACATACCATATTATCTACACCACATTTCCAGTCCATCATCTTACTCTCACGCCGGAGGAGCTCACGGAAAGACCCGACACAGCTTTCACCCTTGTTTCTTGTGCTGTGCAGATCCAAAGCTAGCTCACTCATTGCTGGACACAAAGAACTGAGCCCACACGCTTTCCTGCGCGATCAGATTGGTTCCATTGCCGGGAAACGTGTTAGTGATCTCCAGTAGAAGGAATACAGCCAGAAGAGTTTGAAAAATGGTGTCAGATGGTCATACGGCCAGCAAGTCTACAGCAGATGAAGGCGTACCACCTCAACAAGAAAATCCTAGGCCACCCTCACCACCTAGGAACCCTAACTTAAGGGTTACTGTGTCACGAGGGGATGGTTGACGATACGAGCCTTCAAACGGCCAGGAGAAGAGAGAAAGGGCTGGCTGGCGCGCAGAGAGACCTCCACTGGAAAGGAGGCCTGAGACAACGGCAAGATATGCAGGAGGTCCCTCTAACCCTAATCTCGACAGAGCGGCTTTCCTCGTCGAAAGAGCCAACGCCCTCAAAGAATTTTTGCAAATCCAAGACGAGCTCATTCGTATGGCCGCTCCTCAAGCTCCCCAGGCATCCCACCAAACAATCTCGTCAGGAAGGAGGAGAAGAAACCAGAGAGAGAATGCTGGTCGTCGTGAAGGGACTGCCACTGGGAATGAGCGTGTTGTACCACAGCTTGACCTAAGGGATCACATTAATGAGAGACGGAGCCAAGGAGCACCGTCACAGCAACGACGAGCTGGGGAAGCAGAGCCTCGTAGAGCTTTAGCCGTCGAGAATCCTGAAGCAAATCAGAATCAAATTGTCCGTGGTCGTCTCTGCACTCCGTCATCAAGAAATGAACGAGCACAGAGCCAAAGAGAGAGAACTCGTACCCCACCTCGTCATGAACGAGAAATGTCAAGATCTTATAGGCCGTCTCCCCCTCCTAGCTACAGGGAGCGATCCATCTCACGACGACCTGCCCCCACCGAGAGGCAACGGTCTAACACCAGTTGCAGGGGCCCGGTCAAGATAGGATTCCCCAAGCCGGCCCAGCAGGAGGGGTGGATATGAGAGAGTTCTTGAGGCCGAGGCGCCAAGTGGAGGAAGCGACGAGCAAAAGAAAGAAAACGGACAAATGACGACTACGATGACGATGGCGGTACTATGAATCCCCTTGCACCTTGGATGTTGGAAACAGGACCCCAAGAACCAGGCTTTAAGCTACCCGAACTTAAACCATACGACGGCTCTACCAGTGCCATCGACCACATACAACACCTTGAGGCACAGATGTACGTAGTGGCAAAAGCTTCAGGCCACGACGACATCATGTATGCGAGGCTCTACTGAGCATGGCTGGTCGACGCGGCTACGAGGTGGTTTAGAGGCTTGCCCAAGGGGAGTATCGAATCATGGAAGCAGATGAGAAAGAAGTTTTTAGGAAGGTTTGCTACGGCGGGAGAGCGTCGTAAGACTGTCAACGACCTTAGCAATATATCCCAAGGAGCCACTGAAAGCTCGATGAGCTACTTCAAGAGATTCAAGAAACTGGTAGATCAGATTGATGAAGACCTAACAGACAGGGAAATCATAAATTGCTTCAGGCACGGTGTCATTTCCCCCACTCTAGACTACGAGCTTCAAGTCCACCCGGCCAAGTCCCGCAAAGACCTCTATGCCAAGGCGTACGCCGTCGCCGAGGCTGAAGAAAGAAAGTTGCAAAGAGAGGGAAAGGCCGTCGACGAGGTTGAAGCGACAAAATCCAAGAAGGATAAGGTCGGAGAGAAAGGAAAGAACAAAATGAAGGCAGAAAAAGTCCCGGAGTCGTACACTCCGCTTACCGTGTCTAGAGCAGAAATTTTGAGCAACGTTGATTTTGGCCCGGCGCCAAAGATGAATCCCAACGGGAAGGGGAAGAAAAACATGAACAAGTATTGCGAATATCACAGAGATAAAGGACATGATACCGAGGAATGTTTCGGCTTGAAAAGATCATTCGAGAGATGGATCGACGATGGACGACTTGGGGAATATGTAAGGAAGGATCGTCGTGCGGCCAACACCCGAGCCGCTAACGACGACCCTCCACGAGGAATCCAAGAATGGTGTTAGTAATCTACGAGGAGACGAGCAAGAATCAGGATTAAGAGCGCCATCTACCATCTGAAGAAGGCCCCACATGTCCCCCAAAAATCAGAAACTCCAAACGACGTGATAAGTTTCTTTCCCTACGAGCTGGCAGCCAATCCATTAGCTCGTCAACAAACTCTAGTCATACCTGGCTTCATCGATAACTATGAATCAAGGAGAATTTTGATCGACACAGGAGCGGCCAAGGACATCTTGTTTTACAACGTCTACCAGAGAATGGGTCTACCTGATAGCCGTCTAAGTCCTTACTTAGGTCGTCTAGAAGGATTCACCAATCACCGGGTAGATGCGAAAGGCCAGATCGATCTTCCAGTCGACATTGGGGAACACCCATTGAGAACAATCAAAACAGTAACTTTTATTGTGATCGACGTCGTCAGTGACTACCATGCTATCCTTGGCCAACCTGGTCAAGCCGCTTTGGGGATCGTCGCCTCAGTGCCCCATCAGCGAGTTAAATTTCCTTCCCGTGCCGGAGTAGGATGCGTGTTGGGGATAGCCCCAGAATTCCTAGAGCACGTGCTGAAGGCAAAACGGACCATTGAAATCGACAATCCAGATCACATCGTGAAGCTCTCTAAAACTGTCAAGCAAACGACGACCTCATACGCCGGCATCTCGACAATCAAGTGTATAGACGACCCAGAGGTCATTGTGGAAGTATTCATGGACGACCAAGCTACAAAGCCACAACTTTTGGTCGGCCAAGAATCGGGGGCCGAGCTGGATAAATTGATTGACGACGAGGTACCAGATCTGACACCTAAAGCAAGAAGGAAAATTAAAGAGATCGTCATTGAATCCATGGACTTTAGGGACGACGCCCCTGAGATGAAGCCAGCCGACGAACTAATTGAACTGGTCATTAACCCTGACTATCCAGAGCAGAAAATCAAGCTGGGGTCTCAGTTACGCACTGAGGAGAGGGAAGAGATAATCTCCCTACTCAAACAGAACCTCGATGTTTTTGCGTGGAAGGTGGAAGATATGAAGGGGATCAGAGAGGACGTGGTGGTTCATAGGCTTGGAGTGAACCCCACCATGAAATTCAAAGAGCAAAGGTGTCGAGCTTTTTCAACTGAAAAAAGAGATTGCTATAAAGCAAGAGATTGAGAAGTTCTTGAGAAATTTGGAATTATTGTGAGCATTTGGGTTCACAACTTGGTAGCTAACGTGGTCCTTGTGAAAAAACCAAATGGAAAATGGAGGCTACGTGTCGACTTTACCGATCTAAACTTGGCGTGCCCCAGGACGATTACCCTTTGCCCCGAAATTGACAAGCTCGTCGATTACGTGGCCGATCACACTACTTTGAGCTTTCTTGATGCTTATTCTGGCTACCACCAAATCAAGATGGCTGAAGAAGACATTCCGAAGACGGCCTTCCAGGCCGCAGGGGGAACTTATTGTTATACGAAGATGCCTTTTGGGCTTAAGAACGCCGGGGCCACTTACCAAAGGATGATAAACAAGGTATTCAAAGACCAGATCGGCGACAACTTAGAGGCGTATGTTGATGATATGGTCGTCAAAAGTAGAAAGAGTAAGCATGTCGACGACCTACAACAAACATTCACCAATCTACGAGCCAATGACATGGTCCTCAACCCAGCTAAATGCGTCTTCGGAGTTGCAGCAGGAAAGTTCCTAGGATTCATGCTCTCTCAGCGGGGAATCGAAGCCAATCCGGAAAAAATCAAAGCTTTGATCGACATGGCCGAGCCTACGAGCATCAAAGAGGTTCAGCGCTTGAATGGACGAGTAGCGGCCTTGGGTCGTTTTATAGCCAAGTCTGCTGAGAGATCGCTTCCGTTTTTTAAAGCTCTCCAAGGCGCTAAGGATTTCAAGTGGACAGAGGAGTGCTCTCAGTCGTTCAAACAGTTAAAAGAGTATCTTGGCTCCCCACCACTCCTCCAAAGCCCCATAGCAGGAGAAGATCTTTATGTCTACCTCTCGGCGAGTGACAAAGCCGTCGCCGCCGTATTGGTTAGGGAGGAAGGTGGAACACAGAGGCCTGTTTACTACGTCAGCAAGGCTTTATCGGATGTGGAAACTCGTTATTTTAATGCGGAGAAGATCGCTTATGCTCTCGTCATTACAGCACGAAAACTACGAGCTTACTTCTCCGTTCACCCCATCGTCATCTACACAGATGCCCCGTTGCGCAAGATCTTGCACCGTCCTGAAAGCTCTGGTCGTCTTCTCAACTGGAGCATTGAGCTGGTGAGTTTGATATTGAATATAGGACGAAAGACCCTACAGGCACAATCTTTAGCGAGACTTTCTAGTTGAGACGTCGTTCACCATCGACGACGATCAAAGGCAGCTACAGCAAGCAAGCAAAGGAAAGGAGGTCGTTGAACAGCCAGTGGAGTTAGTTTTGCCCGTAGGCTGTTGGAAGATCTTTTCGTACAGATCGTGACCGAAATACGAGCGGAGCAGGGATCGTCCTTGTTGAACCAGAAAGCGGGACAGTTTTTGAAGAAGTATTGAGGTTCAAGTTTCAAGCATCTAACAACCAGGCCGAGTATGAAGCGCTCATAGCAGCCATTCAGTACGCCAAGTGTTTTGGAGCTACCAAAATCGCAGCTTATTGTGATTCTCAATTGATCGTGAATCAAGTAAGGGGAGATTACCAAGTCGTCGATTCCACCCTGCAGAAGTACCATTCATTGGTCAGAGAATTGATCCAGGGGTTGGAATTTTGGGCCATACAGAGGATAGCTCGTGAAAACAACGAGCACGCCGACCTGCTCTCAAAGCTGGCTACGGACCAACTCCCAGAGGAGGAGCATGGCCATCACCTAGACTACTTAGAACAACCAGCCTACGAGCGAATAGAAGTCATGTGCAGCGTCGACGGTCCAAGATGCTGGATAGACGAGCTAAAAGCTTTTATTGAACGGGATGAGTTGCCAACAGATGAGGTTTTGGCAAGGCAAGTCAAAAGAAAGTCCCCCAGATTTACGGTCGTAGAGGGAGAGCTCTACCGACGATCCATTACCAGACCATTATTGAAGTGCGTCCACCCTGACAAGGTCGTTCAGTTATTGTTCGAGGTACACCAAGGAGAATGCGGGGGACACCCTGGGGCCCGCACATTGGCTGATAAGATCATTACCATGGGATACTACTGGCCCCACCTCCGTGAAGACGCCAAACAGTTTGTGAAAAAGTGTGATACCTGCCAGCGTTTCGCCGACCTCCCCAAGCTACCAACTACCGAGCAAACCCCTGTCATTGCCGCTTGGCCGTTTGATATGTGGGGTGTTGACCTGATTGGGCCTTTTCCACCGACCAAGGGAGGAGTCAAGTATGTAATCGTGGCGGTTGACTTTTTTCGAAGTGGGTGGAGGCGAGGCCTTAAACAAAATCACGAAAACAACGCCTAAGCTTCATCCATGATTCGATATGGTGTCGCCGGAATCCCAGGGTGATCGTTTCGAGACAATGGCTGCGGTTTTCAAGAAAGTTCGAGCAAGAGTTGAACGGGATGGGGTCAAACACTCCAGTCGTCCGTTGCCTATCCCCGAGGAAACGGGCAAGATGAAGCGGCAAACAAGCTTGTCTTATGCGCTTTGTGTAAAAATGCGGAGGGAAGAGATACAAGATGGTTGGACGGACTACCCTCGGCTCACGGGCTGTCCGCACAACCACCCGTGGCCTACGGGGAAACCCCATTCGCTTTGGCTTACGGCTCGAAGCCATGTAGCTCCCGCTGAACCGGTACCGACGGACCGAGTTGCTTTATACGAGGTAGAAAAGAACATCCATAACCGACAAGTCGATCTGGACCTCGTAGACGAGCGGAGATTGGACGCCCAATTAAGGATGGAGAATTACAAAAGAAAACCAAGGCTTATCATGACAAGAAGGAGAAGAGAAGGTTCTTTAAAGTAGGTGATCATGTGCTCGAAAGATCGAAGCGACGGGACTCGAGGCCCGCCAAAACAAACTCTCCCAATTGGGAAGGACCATACATTGTCACAAGTGTGGTCGGAGAAGGAACCTACCGCCTAGCTAAGCCCAGCCCGGTGAACATCTCAAGCATCCATGGCACGCCAATCATCTGATGAAGTATTACTTTTGATCGTCGTCGTCGATAACACTCAGCGCCCTCAGGGCACCCATTTTGTGATTCTTAATTTAGACTTTTGATTGTCATTTTGTGAAAAGTTTTTGGAAGTCTGTAATTTTGAAAGTCTAAGGGATAATCTATAAATCCCAAGAGTCGTCGAAAGTGAATGGGTTGTCAATACGCTGTTGTTAATCAGAAATTATCAATGGAAGCTCATCACTTCACCGAACTTCGTTCATTACAAACTCAAGAAACTTAAGACGGTTGAAGCCTGACTTCGACCCCTACAACTACTTTGATCAAGTATAAAGATCAGTCGAGGCAAAGACTTCGACATTTACACTCACTTTAGCCAAGTATAAAGGTTAGACGAAGCCAGACTTCGTCGAACGCTATAACGGAATAAGACGACTCGTCCATAGAGTCTTGCCTACGAGCAAGAAACCTATGAACCTTCGTACTATTCCTACGAGCCATTTGAGAAGTTGAGAAAGTACAAGAGCAAACAAGTGTCGACCACATTAGGACGACCCAAGTTACAGTCGTCACTAACGGCGACCAATCATGCTTGTCCTCAAACTTACTCGTTCAAAACAAGTTATCACATGCTATCTACGTTAACACAGATTAACTAACAGAAAACAAAGGCATTGAATAACTTAAACATAAAGCAAACATTGTACGTACGACCCCCTCTAAACAACGAGGAAACAGGCCGACTACATTACAAAAATTAAAAATTGTTTTGGGACGATGTTTGGAACCGCAACCAAATAAAATGGAACATTGTTTAAGACAACCAAATCAAATTAGGATATTGTTTGGGACATTACAGAACATCTCAAAGAATCAATCACTGGGGGTCGGCACCGGCATCGAACGGGACTTCATCAGGGTCGGGACCGTCTTCAACGAAGTGTTTGTAATAGGTATCGAAGTTCTTGGGGTCAACAGCGGGAACAGGCCACTCTTCCTTACCGTCCTTGGCGTCATCTTCCCTTATAATAAGGAGGTCATTGCCAGTATAGGGAACGAGAGGATGAACCGTACGAGCATCGTCGTCATGTGCTCCTTTGGTACAAAGGTCGGCCAATTGTCGGACGGAGAGAAGGTCTTTCGTCGTAGGATCCACCAAGAGCCGCCTTGCCATGTTCTTAGCTCCATCCTTAAAAAATCCGCTGGCATGCGTGGTAATTAGCTGGAGGCATTCAGCGCTCTTCTTAAAGTCATCCACAAAATCAAGTCCAACTTTGGCCAAGGCAGCTTCATGGGTCGCCTTCATTCCTTCAATTTGGGCAAGAGCAGAGTCATAGCTGGCCGTCGTCTTCTGGAGCTTATTTTCGCAAGCGCGAAGACCGTCCTGAAACACTTTGGAGTCGGCTTCAGCTTTGGCCTTCCCTTCCTTTAAAGCTTCAACTTCCTTTGAAAGGTCATTCTTATCACCCATCAAGAGCTCGTAGGCAGTGGTGAGCTCACCCACGTTGGTCTCCGCCTCTTTCAGCTTCTGCTCCGCCGTCCCTTTGTCACCAACAGCCTTTACCAGTTGCTCGTTGGCCCGCAACTCGGCGTCAAGACAATCTCTATAATCAGCAGTCATTGCGTCCATCATCGACGACATCTGCCACAACAAAATTGTTAACCTAAGTGTGAAAGGACGGGAAGAAACACAAATTCAAATTGAAATACCTCAGTTTGAATTAGCCCAAGACGGGCATGGAAGGTCTCGGGAGAAAGCTTGGCATCCCTCATCCGTCGAGTCAGCTCGACGTCCCGGCCACGCCTGGTCAGGGCCGTCCCCAACAACAATGGATTGCCATTCCTTAGCAGGTAGGGAATCCCAGCTATTGGGGAGGCTTTAGCAATTAAGGCCGCCATCTCTTTGGCCTTCGCCTTAGTCAGGACGGTTGAGGACGAACCAGGAGCGTCGGCTATTGGAGTGGAGGGATCCGACGAGCTGGGAGGATCGTCGTTATTCTTCTTATTCTTGCTCCTCCTTCCCTCAGAACCGGCAGGGTGATCTTTTCTCTTCCTGGAGCCTTGGACGCCGGCATCACCCATTTCAGGGTTTGAATCTGTGCTCCCCACCGTCTCGTCGACAATGATCAGTTGAGCTCCCGAAGCTTCGACGCTTGCTTCACCCTCAGTCCCAGCAGCTCTTTTCGGCGCGTCAACAATGGCTTGACGACCTCCAGTATTAAGCCCCCCAGCGACGGGCTCTCTCTCAATCAGAGGAATGGCTCCCTCAGGATCTTTTGGGAGTTCATCATTCCTCGTCGCTTGTTTCTCCTGACGATCAACGATGGCGCGGGTGACGGCCCTCTCCTTCTTCTTGGTCCCCCTATCGCTAGCTCGGATGGCTCCATCCATTATTCTCTTTTCAATTCTGTCAACGTCGGACTGAGTAAGAACTGCAAAAAGACAAAGTACGCAAGGGTTAGTTTTATCCACGATGAGACGAGAGACAAGTATAAGAATTGAGAAAAGGTTTCAAGAGCCCAACCCCCATTCATCTCCAAGTGTTCACAACACTCCTCAGGACGACTGATACGCGACGCCGCGCAAGTCACACAGTTTTCTCCAAAAGCAAGCTCATTATGGACGACCCAGACGGGGTAGCGAGCATCTAAACTTATTTTCACCAAAGGGTCAGGCCCCATCGCCGGCTTAGACATCATACCGGTCACGATATATCTCCATTGGGAGGCCTCACATGTCTTTATACGAGACCCGTCCAAGATCCAATAAATCATCAATCTTTTTAACGGCTCGTCGGCCCACGGAGCTTGGTAGATATACTTGTCGGCGACGACCTTGTTGCCCGCTGGATGAGGAAACTGCCATCCCACTCGGCTTTCCACCAAAATTAAATGGTTCTCCCAACCATACACCTTGTTGGGGATATCCAAGAAAAAGTTCTTCGTGTTTTTGATTGAAGAGACACTCATAATAGACTTCCCTTTGTCCTTGGAGGTACTCTTAGTCACCCGGTAGTAATGGCGGAACACTTTGTTGCACGGCTCATAGCCAAGGAATCTACAGACGACCGCAAAGCTGGACAAGATCCTGATGGTATTGGCACTAACCTCCATGGGCACACAGGCTGAGTCCTCCAAGAACTCATTAATGAAGGGATCTAGAGGCAACCTCAAGCCAAATTCAAATTGTTTGTAGAAGAAGCCCACCTTCTCCTTGCTAGGCTACGAGGGACGGCGACGGGGCTCGTACTCCGACAAGGCGAGATGCTCCAACTTATAGGTCGAAGCTTGAACTGCATGCGACCCTCGTAGAGCGTCGATCATTTGCTTCCCAACATCCGGCTTCCTGAGCTCGATCTTGGGTATGGCCCAATTCCCTCCTGCCCCACCTCCAAATTCACTGTCAGTCGATCCAACTCGTACAAACGTGTGATAGGCTTTAGCTGCCTGATTGCCCCTTGCACTTGTGCTCGGCTCGTTGGCTTCTGGGGCCGGACGGCTAGGACGCCCGTCGTGATCCATGTCTACAAAACAAGGAGAAAGAAAGGGGGAATCAGTCCTAACTTCCACAGACGACGACCTACCTAGTTGCGACCTAGATTCCCCTACGACCAAAGCCCTAATTGAATCACGACGGAACAAAGAATAGTGGGTCCTAATATGGGTGGGCAGATCGTTCATTGACCTGAAGGGAGTTACCATTGGGTCACCGTCCTCAAAATCCCCTAGGATGTCTCCCTCTGGGAACCCCAAGGACTCATCCTCAAAGTTGAACTTCTCCAAGATTGAAGAACACTCAGATAAAGGAATCTCCCTCCAAATCCCCTTGGCACATTTATAAACCCTTTTGAACGGAACATTCTGTGATGGGCCGAGTCCAATACTTTCCTACGAGCCCAAAGATCGACCACGAAGGAACAGATCAAGGCCTCGGGTCATGGCCCGTCCAACATTGGTTGGCAGTCGTCGCCATTGAGCGACGAGCCCGTCCAGCGAGTCATGGTACCATTGAAGAAGAGATTAGCTTCTAGCCCGTCGATATGCCAAGAAGAGAGATCGTCGACGGCGAGCCAAGCCCATCTAACGACGAGCCTTCCCTCGGCGCGAACCGGCGCTCGCCCGAGAGTGAGTGTCGTCGGCGAGCGATCAACTCTCTCGTCGAGTCACACCTCGGAGGACGACCCATTGGACATACGGCTCAGTGCGTCTCTTCTATTAAGCTTCCTCAACAAGCTTGGTTAATTAGCTAATTTGGGATAATGTCGGACTCAAGCATAAAGGTGCCTTGTTACACGTGCGATCATGCAATCGGTAATAACTACAAAAGGTGTGCGGGTTGACTTTCCTTATAAGGCAAGCCGCTTATCAATGTCGAAGGCTGCCGGTGTCCTTACATAGATGGACCAATCCCGGCGTGACACGTGTACGCCTAGAAGACAGAGCGATCTAACGGTTGGAGACCATCCAATCCAGCGACTACGGTGAAAACCCTAACATCACTATTCCTACTATAAATAAGAGAGTAACAACATGGACAAAGGTAATGTTCTACTACACATTTACGTACCCTCACACATACCATATTATCTACACCACATTTCCAGTCCATCATCTTACTCTCACGCCGGAGGGGCTTGCCGGAAGACCCCCGGCGCAGTTTCACCCTTGTTTCTTGTCTTTGTGCGAGATCCAAAGCTAGCTCACTCATTGTCGGACACAAAGAACCGAGCCCACACGCTTTCTGCACGATCGAGATTGGTTCCATTGCCGGGAAACATGTTAGTGATCTCCGATAGAAGGAATACGGCCCGGAAGAGTTTGAAAAATGGTGTCGGATGGTCATACGGCCGGCAAGTCTACGACGAGATGAAGGCGTACCACCTCAGCAAAAAGAAAATCCTAGGCCACCCTCACCACCTAGGAACCCTAACTTAAGGGTTACCGGGTCGCGAGGGATGGTTGACGATACGAGCCTTCAAATGGCCGGGAGAAGAGAGAAAGGGCCTGCTGCTGAGCGCCAGAGGAGACCTCCACTGGAAAGGAGGCCTGAGACAACGGTAAGATATGCAGGAGGTCCCTCTAACCCTAATCTCGACAGAGCGGCTTTCCTCATCGAAAGAGCCAATGCCCTCAAATAATTTTTGCAAATCCAAGACGAGCTCATTCGTATGGCCGCTCCTCAAGCTCCCCAGGCCTCCCACCAAACAATCTCGTCGGAAGGAGGAGAAGAAACCGAGAGAGAGAATCTTTGGGTCGTCGTGAAGGGACTGCCACTGGGAATGAGCGTGTTGTACCACGGCTTGACCTAAGGGATCACATTAATGAGAGACGGAGCCAAGGAGCACCGTCACGGCAGCAACAGTGAGGGAAGCGAGCCTCTTAGAGCTTTAGCCGTCGAGAATCTGAAGCAAATCGAGAATCAAATTGTCCGTGGTCGTCTACGAGACTCCGTCATCAAGAAATGAACGAGCGCAGAGCCAAAGAGAGAGAACTCGTACCCCACCTGGTCATGAACGAGAAATGTCAAGATCTTATAGGTCGTCTCCCCCTCCTAGCTACAGGGAGCGATCCATCTCACGATGACACTTGCCCCAGAGAGGCAACGGTCTAACACCATTACCGGGGGCCCCGTCAAGATAGGATTCCCAAGCCGGCCCGGCGGGAGGGGTGGATATGAGAGAGTTCTTGAGGTGAGGCGCCAAGTGGAGGAAGCGACGAGCAAAGAAAGAAAACGGACGGCGACGACTCGATGACGATGGCGGCACTATGAATCCCCTTACACCTTGGATGTTGGAAACGGGACCCCCGAATCGGGCTTTAAGCTACCCGAACTTAAACCATACGACGGCTCTACCGGTGCCATCGACCACATCTGACACCTTGAGGCACGAGATGTACGTGCGGCAAAAGCTTCGGGCCACGACGACATCATGTGCAAGGCTCTACGAGCACGGCTGGTCGACGCGGCTACGAGGTGGTTTAGAGGCTTGCCCAAGGGGAGCATCGAATCATGGAAGCGAGATGAGAAAGAAGTTTTTAGGAAGGTTTGCTACGGCGGGAGAGCGTCGTAAGGCTGTCAGCGACCTTAGCAACATATCCCAAGTGAGCCACCGAAAGCTCGATGAGCTACTTCAAGAGATTCAAGAAACCGGTAGATCGGATTGATGAAGACCTAACAGAACGGGAAATCATAAATTGCTTCGGCGCGGTGTCATTTCCCCCACTCTAGACTACGAGCTTCAAGTCCACCCGGCCAAGTCCCGCAAAGACCTACATGCGAGGCGTACGCCGTCGCGAGGTGAAGAAAGAAAGTTGCAAAGAGAGGGAAAGGCCGTCGACGAGGTTGAAGCGACAAAATCCAAGAAGGATAAGGTCGGAGAGAAAGGAAAGAACAAAATGAAGGCAGAAAAAGTCCGGAGTCGTACACTCAACTGCAGATGTCTAGAGCGTAAATTTTGAGCAACGTTGATTTTGGCCGGCGCCAAAGATGAATCCCGGCGGGAAGGGGAAGAAAAACATGAACAAGTATTGCGAATATCACGAGAGATAAAGGACATGATACCGAGGAATGTTTCGGCTTGAAAAGATCATTCGAGAGATGGATCGACGATGGACGACTTGGGGAATATGTAAGGAAAGATCGTCGGGCGGCCAACACAGGCTGCTAACGACGACCCTCCACGAGAGGAATCCAAGAATGGTGTTAGTAATCTACGAGGAGACGAGCAAGAATCGAGATTAAGAGCGCCATCTACCATCCGAAGAAGGCCCCACATGTCCCCCAAAAATCAGAAACTCCAAACGACGTGATAAGTTTCTTTCCCTACGAGCTGGCAGCCAATCCATTAGCTCGTCAACAAACTCTAGTCATACCTGGCTTCATCGATAACTGCGAATCAAGGAGAATTTTGATCGACACGGGAGCGGCCAAGGACATCTTGTTTTACAACGTCTACCAGAGAATGGGTCTACCTGATAGCCGTCTAAGTCCTTACTTAGGTCGTCTAGAAGGATTCACCAATCACCGGGTAGATGCGAAAGGCCAGATCGATCTTCCAGTCGACATTGGGGAACACCCATTGAGAACAATCAAAACAGTAACTTTTATTGTGATCGACGTCGTCAGTGACTACCATGCTATCCTTGGCCAACCTGGTCAAGCCGCTTTGGGGATCGTCGCCTCAGTGCCCCATCAGCGAGTTAAATTTCCTTCCCGTGCCGGAGTAGGATGCGTGTTGGGGACGGCCCCAGAATTCCTAGAGCACGTGCTGAAGGCAAAACGGACCATTGAAATCGACAATCCAGATCACATCGTGAAGCTCTCTAAAACTGTCAAGCAAACGACGACCTCGTACGCCGGCATCTCGACAATCAAGTGTATAGACGACCCAGAGGTCATTGTGGAAGTATTCATGGACGACCAAGCTGCAAAGCCACAACTTTTGGTCGCCCAAGAATCGGGGGCCGAGCTGGATAAATTGATTGACGACGAGGTACCAGATCTGACACCTGAAGCAAGAAGGAAAATTAAAGAGATCGTCATTGAATCCATGGACTTTAGGGACGACGCCCCTGAGATGAAGCCAGCCGACGAACTAATTGAACTGGTCATTAACCCTGACTATCCAGAGCAGAAAATCAAGCTGGGGTCTCAGTTACGCACTGAGGAGAGGGAAGAGATAATCTCCCTACTCAAACAGAACCTCGATGTTTTTGCGTGGAAGGTGGAAGATATGAAGGGGATCAGAGAGGACGTGGCGGTTCATAGGCTTGGAGTGAACCCCACCATGAAATTCAAAGAGCAAAGGTGTCGAGCTTTTTCAACTGAAAAAGAGATTGCTATAAAGCAAGAGATTGAGAAGCTGCTGAGAGCTGGAATTATTGTGAACGCTGGGTTCACAACTTGGCTGGCTAACGTGGTCCTTGTGAAAAAACCAAATGGAAAATGGAGGCTCTGTGTCGACTTTACCGATCTAAACTTGGCGTGCCCCAAGGACAGTTACCCTTTGCCCAGAATTGACAAGCTCGTCGATTCTGTGGCCGGTCACACTACTTTGAGCTTTCTTGATGCTTATTCTGGCTACCACCAAATCAAGATGGCTGAAGAAGACATTCCGAAGACGGCCTTTCAGGCTGCAGGGGGAACTTATTGTTATACGAAGATGCCTTTTGGGCTTAAGAACGCCGGGGCCACTTACCAAAGGATGATAAACAAGGTGTTCAAGGACCAAATTGGCGACAACTTAGAGGCGTATGTTGATGACATGGTCGTCAAAAGTAGAAAGAGAAAGCATGTCGACGACCTACAGCAAACATTCACCAATCTACGAGCCAATGACATGGTCCTCAACCCAGCTAAATGCGTCTTCGGAGTTGCAGCAGGAAAGTTCCTAGGATTCATGCTCTCTCAGCGGGGAATCGAAGCCAATCCGGAAAAAATCAAAGCTTTGATCGACATGGCCGAGCCTACGAGCATCAAAGAGGTTCAGCGCTTGAATGGACGAGTAGCGGCCTTGGGTCGTTTTATAGCCAAGTCTGCTGAGAGATCGCTTCCGTTTTTTAAAGCTCTCCGAGGCGCTAAGGATTTCAAGTGGACAGAGGAGTGCTCTCAGTCGTTCAAACAGTTAAAAGAGTATCTTGGCTCCCCACCACTCCTCCAAAGCCCCGTAGCAGGAGAAGATCTTTATGTCTACCTCTCGGCGAGTGACAAAGCCGTCGCCGCCGTATTGGTTAGGGAGGAAGGTGGAACACAGAGGCCTGTTTACTACGTCAGCAAGGCTTTATCGGATGTGGAAACTCGTTATTTTAACGCGGAGAAGATCGCTTATGCTCTCGTCATTACAAAGACGAAAACTACGAGCTTACTTCTCCGTTCACCCCATCGTCATCTACACAGATGCCCCGTTGCGCAAGATCTTGCACCGTCCTGAAAGCTCTGGTCGTCTTCTCAACTGGAGCATTGAGCTGACTGAGTTTGATATTGAATATAGGACGAGAAAGACCCTACAGGCACAATCTTTAGCAGACTTTCTAGTTGAGACGTCGTTCACCATCGACGACGATCAAAGGCAGCTACAAAGAAGCAAGCAAAGGAAAGGAGGTCGTTCAACGGCCCGGTGGAGTTAGTTTTGCCCGTAGGCATTGGAAGATCTTTTCAGACGGGTCAGCAACCAGAAATCTGAGCGGAGCAGGGATCGTTCTTGTTGAACCAGAAAGCGGGACAGTTTTTGAAGAAGTATTGAGGTTCAAGTTTCAAGCATCTAATAACCAGGCCGAGTACGAAGCGCTCATAGCAGCCATTGAGTACGCCAAGTGTTTTGGAGCTACCAAAATCGCAGCTTATTGTGATTCTCAATTGATCGTGAATCAAGTAAGGGGAGAATACCAAGTCGTCGATTCCACCCTGCAGAAGTACCATTCATTGGTCGGAGAATTGATCCAGGGGTTGGAATTTTGGGCCATACAGAGGATAGCTCGTGAAAACAACGAACACGCCGACCTGCTCTCAAAGCTGGCTACGGACCAACTCCCAGAGGAGGAGCATGGCCATCACCTAGCCTACTTAGAACAACCAGCCTACGAGCGAGTAAAAGTCATGTGCAGCGTCGACGGTCCAAGATGCTGGATAGACGAGCTAAAAGCTTTTATTGAACGGGATGAGTTGCCAACAGATGAGGTTTTGGCAAGGCAAGTCAAAAGAAAGTCCCCCAGATTTACGGTCGTAGAGGGAGAGCTCTACCGACGATCCATTACCAGACCATTATTGAAGTGCGTCCACCCTGACAAGGTCGTTCAGTTATTGTTCGAGGTACACCAAGGAGAATGCGGGGGACACCCTGGGGCCCGCACATTGGCTGATAAGATCATTACCATGGGATACCGGCCCCACCTCCGTGAAGACGCCAAACAGTTTGTGAAAAAGTGTGATACCTGCCAGCGTTTCGCCGACCTCCCCAAGCTACCAACTACCGAGCAAACCCCTGTCATTGCCGCTTGGCCGTTTGATATGTGGGGTGTTGACCTGATTGGGCCTTTTCCACCGGCCAAGGGAGGAGTCAAGTATGTAATCGTGGCAGTTGACTATTTTTCGAAGTGGGTGGAGGCCAAGGCCTTAAACAAAATCACTGAAAACAACGCCCTAAGCTTCATCCATGATTCGATATGGTGTCGCTTCGGAATCCCAAGGGTGATCGTTTCAGACAATGGCCTGCAGTTTTCAAGAAAGTTCGAGCAAGAGTTGAACAGGATGGGGGTCAAACACTCCAAGTCGTCAGTTGCCTATCCCCAAGGCAACGGGCAAGCTGAAGCGGCAAACAAGCTTGTCTTGTCTGCTTTGTGTAAAAATCTGGAGGGAAGAGATACAAGATGGTTGGACGGACTACCCTCAGCTCTCTGGGCTGTCCGCACAACCACCCGGGGGCCTACGGGGGAAACCCCATTCGCTTTGGCTTACGGCTCAGAAGCCATGGCTCCCGCCGAACTTCAGCTGCCGACGGACCGAGTTGCTTTATACGAGGTAGAAAAGAACATCCATAACCGACAAGTCGATCTGGACCTCGTAGACGAGCGGAGATTGGACGCCCAATTAAGGATGGAGAATTACAAAAAGAAAACCAAGGCTTATCATGACAAGAAGGTGAAGAGAAGGTTCTTTAAAGTAGGTGATCATGTGCTCAGAAAGATCGAAGCGACGGGACTCAAGGCCCGCCAAAACAAACTCTCCCCCAATTGGGAAGGACCATACATTGTCACAAGTGTGGTCAGAGAAGGAATCTACCTCCTAGCTAAGCCCAACGGTGAACATCTCAAGCATCTATGGCACGCCAATCATCTGATGAAGTATTACTTTTGATCGTCATCGTCGATAACACTCAGCGCCCTCAGGGCACCCATTTTGTGATTCTTAATTTAGACTTTTGATTGTCATTTTGTGAAAAGTTTTTGGAAGTCTGTAATTTTGAAAGTCTAAGGGATAATCTATAAATCCCAAGAGTCGTCGAAAGTGAATGGGTTGTCAATACGCTGTTGTTAATCAGAAATTATCAATGGAAGCTCATCACTTCACCGAACTTCGTTCATTACAAACTCAAGAAACTTAAGACTGTTGAAGCCTGACTTCGACCCATACAACTACTTTGATCAAGTATAAAGATCAGTCGAGGCAAAGACTTCGACATTTACACTCACTTTAGCCAAGTATAAAGGTTAGACGAAGCCAGACTTCGTCGAACGCTATAACGGAATAAGACGACTCGTCCATAGAGTCTTGCCTACGAGCAAGAAACCTATGAACCTTCGTACTATTCCTACGAGCCATTTGAGAAGTTGAGAAAGTACAAGAGCAAACAAGTGTCGACCACATTAGGACGACCCAAGTTCTGGTCGTCACTAACGACGACCAATCATGCTTGTCCTCAAACTTACTCGTTCAAAACAAGTTATCACATGCTATCTACGTTAACACGCAGTTAACTAACGTAAAACAAAGGCATTGAATAACTTAAACATAAAGCAAACATTGTACGTATGACCCCCTCTAAACAACGAGGAAACAGGCCGACTACATTACAAAAATTAAAAATTGTTTTGGGACGATGTTTGGAACCGCAACCAAATAAAATGGAACATTGTTTAAGACAACCAAATCAAATTAGGACATTGTTTGGGACATTACAGAACATCTCAAAGAATCAATCACTGGGGGTCGGCACCGGCATCGGACGGGACTTCATCATGGTCGGGACCGTCTTCAACGAAGTGTTTGTAATAGGCATCGAAGTTCTTGGGGTCAACAACGGGAACAGGCCACTCTTCCTTACCGTCCTTGGCGTCATCTTCCCTTATAATAAGGAGGTCATTGCCAGTATAGGGAACGAGAGGATGAACCGTACGAGCATCGTCGTCGTGTGCTCCTTTGGTACAAAGGTCGGCCAATTGTCGGCGTCATCTTCCTTTAAAGCTTCAACTTCCTTTAAAAGGTCATTCTTATCACCCATCAAGAGCTCGTAGGCAGTGGTGAGCTCACCCACGTTGGTCTCTGCCTCTTTCAGCTTCTGCTCCGCCGTCCCTTTGTCACCAACAGCCTTTATCAGTTGCTCGTTGGCCCGCAGCTCGGCGTCAAGACAATCTCTATAATCAGCAGTCATTGCATCCATCATCGACGACATCTGCCACAACAAAATTGTTAACCTAAGTGTGAAAGGACGGGAAGAAACACAAATTCAAATTGAAATACCTCAGTTTGAATTAGCCCAAGACGGGCATGGAAGGTCTCGAGAGAAAGCTTGGCATCCCTCATCCGTCGAGTCAGCTCGACGTCCCGGCCACGCCTGGTCAGGGCCGTCCCCAACAACAATGGATTGCCATTCCTTAGCAGGTAGGGAATCCCAGCTATTGGGGAGGCTTTAGCAATTAAGGCCGCCATCTCTTTGGCCTTCTCCTTAGTCAGGACGGTTGAGGACGAACCAGGAGTGTCGGCTATTGGAGTGGAGGGATCCGACGAGCTGGGAGGATCGTCGTTATTCTTCTTATTCTTGCTCCTCCTTCCCTCAGAACCGGCAGGGTGATCTTTTCTCTTCCTGGAGCCTTGGACGCCGCATCACCCATTTCGTGGCTCAATCCGTGCTCCCACCGTCTCGTCGACAATGATCGGTTGAGCTCCCGGCTTCGACGCTTGCTTCACCCTCGCCCCAAGCAGGCTCTTTCCGCTGGCCAACAATGGCTTGACGACCTCCAAGATAAGCCCCCCCAGACGGGCTCTCTCTCAATCAGAGGAATGGCTCCCTCAGGATCTTTTGGGAGTTCATCATTCCTCGTCGCTTGTTTCTCCTGACGATCAACGATGGCGCGGGTGACGGCCCTCTCCTTCTTCTTGGTCCCCCTATTGCTAGCTCGGATGGCTCCATCCATTATTCTCTTTTCAATTCTGTCAACGTCGGACTGAGTAAGAACTGCAAAAAGACAAAGTACGCAAGGGTTAGTTTTATCCACGATGAGACGAGAGACAAGTATAAGAATTGAGAAAAGGTTTCAAGAGCCCAACCCCCATTCATCTCCAAGTGTTCACAACACTCCTCAGGACGACTGATACGCGACGCCGCGCAAGTCACACAGTTTTCTCCAAAAGCAAGCTCATTATGGACGACCCAGACGGGGTAGCGAGCATCTAAACTTATTTTCACCAAAGGGTCAGGCCCCATCGCCGGCTTAGACATCATACCGGTCCTGATATATCTCCATTGGGAGGCCTCTATGTCTTTATACGAGACCCATCCAAGATCCAATAAATCATCAATCTTTTTCTGCAGCTCGTCGGCCCACGGAGCTTGGTAGATATACTTGTCGGCGACGACATTGTTGCCCGCTGGATGAGGAAACTGCCATCCCACTCGGCTTTCCACCAAAATTAAATGGTTCTCCCAACCATACACCTTGTTGGGGATATCCAAGAAAAAGTTCTTCGTGTTTTTGATTGAAGAGACACTCACAATAGACTTCCCTTTGTCCTTGGAGGTACTCTTAGTCACCCGGTAGTAATGGCGGAACACTTTGTTGCACGGCTCATAGCCAAGGAATCTACAGACGACCGCAAAGCTGGACAAGATCCTGATGGTATTGGCACTAACCTCCATGGGCACACAGGCTGAGTCCTCCAAGAACTCATTAATGAAGGGATCTAGAGGCAACCTCAAGCCAAATTCAAATTGTTTGTAGAAGAAGCCCACCTTCTCCTTGCTAGCTACGAGGGACTGACGACGGGGCTCGTACTCCGACAAGCTGAGATGCTCCAACTTATAGGTCGAAGCTTGAACTCTGTACGACCCTCGTAGAGCGTCGATCATTTGCTTCCCAACATCCGGCTTCCTGAGCTCGATCTTGGGTATGGCCCACCCCTCCCCGCCCCCACCTCCAAATTCACCGTCGCCGATCCAACTCGTACAAACGTGTGATAGGCTTTAGCTGCCTGATTGCCCCTTGCACTTGTGCTCGGCTCGTTGGCTTCTGGGGCCGGACGGCTAGGACGCCCGTCGTGATCCATGTCTACAAAACAAGGAGAAAGAAAGGGGGAATCAGTCCTAACTTCCACAGACGACGACCTACCTAGTTGCGACCTAGATTCCCCTACGACCAAAGCCCTAATTGAATCACGACGGAACAAAGAATAGTGGGTCCTAATATGGGTGGGCAGATCGTTCATTGACCTGAAGGGAGTTACCATTGGGTCACCGTCCTCAAAATCCCCTAGGATGTCTCCCTCTGGGAACCCCAAGGACTCATCCTCAAAGTTGAACTTCTCCAAGATTGAAGAACACTCAGATAAAGGAATCTCCCTCCAAATCCCCTTGGCACATTTATAAACCCTTTGATTCAACCCAAAGCCAAACTTAACACCTCTCTCAAAGCTGATGGTTCGGGGCCCCATTTAACTAATCTCTACCACCCAACGAAAAAACCCAGAAAATAAAGAACAGATGAAGAAATTACCTGGTAATAGGGTGGAGGATGCTCTTTCCGATGAGTTTTCCGGCGGAAGTTCAAAGAAATCTCTTATCCAGGCGCCTAGATACCTCACAAACGGAGTTGCCAGAACGGTTATGGTCGCCGGAGACAGTGATCCTTGTTGCCGGAATTCTTTCTGATGGTGG
Source organism: Adenophora triphylla var. japonica (assembly GCA_022495995.1). Lineage (NCBI taxonomy): Eukaryota > Viridiplantae > Streptophyta > Magnoliopsida > Asterales > Campanulaceae > Adenophora > Adenophora triphylla. The sequence continues at coordinate 59,047 of JAFEMH010007118.1, read as the reverse complement.
CCGGAAATCGCCTCTTTTACTTTGCTCTCACTGATCAAGGGTATGAAAAGTTTGAAATGTTGGGGGGAGAAAGTTTTTATATGGGGGGAAGATGAACAGTTTGTTCCTGGGGAATCCAAAAGGCGGAATGATGAGGGGCATTAAATACCCTCTGCAACTTCCGAGGAGAATGTCCCATCAAGGGACACGTGTCAACCAAAGAAGAGATCTCAGCCGCCCACGTCACCAACGCTGACATCATCATAATTCAAAATTCAAATTGAAGGTCGTACGGATTACATTGGAGGGAAAATGACAACTCCTGGCCCGTCAAGACGACCATGAGTTGGGGGCCACTGAACGGAACATTCTGTGATGGGCCGAGTCCAATACTTTCCTACGAGCCCAAAGATCGACCACGAAGGAACAGATCAAGGCCTCGGGTCATGACCCGTCCAACATTGGTTGGCAGTCGTCGCCATTGAGCGACCAAGCCCATCCAAACGACGAGTCATGGTACCATTGAAGAAGAGATTAGCTTCTAGCCCGTCGATATGCCAAGAAGAGATCGTCGACAGCGAGCCAAGCCCATCTAACGACGAGCCTTCCCTCGGCGCGAACCGGCACTCGCCCAAGAGTGAGTGTCGTCACTGAGCGATCAACTCTCTCGTCGAGTCACACCTCAAGGAGACGACCCAACTGGACATACAGCTCCAGGTCGTCTCTTCTATTAAGCTTCCTCAACAAGCTTGGTTAATTAGCTAATTTGGGATAATGTCAGACCTGCTACAGTGCCTTGTTACACATGCAATCATGCAATCAGTAATAACTACAAAAGGTGTGCAGGTTGACTTTCCCTTATAAGGCAAGCTGCTTATCAATGTCAGAAGCTGCAGTGTCCTTACATAGACGGACCAATCCCAGCGTGACACGTGTACGCCTAGAAGACAGAGCTGATCTAACGGTTGGAGACCATCCAATCCAACGGCTCTGGTGAAAACCCTAACATCACTATTCCTACTATAAATAAGAGAGTAACAACATGGACAAAGGTAATGTTCTACTACACATTTACGTACCCTCACACATACCATATTATCTACACCACATTTCCAGTCCATCATCTTACTCTCACGCCGGAGGGGCTTGCCGGAAGACCCCCGGCGCAGTTTCACCCTTGTTTCTTGTGCTGTGCAGATCCAAAGCTAGCTCACTCATTGCTAGACACAAAGAACTGAGCCCACACGCTTTCCTGCGCGATCACCTTTGATTCAACCCAAAGCCAAACTTAACACCTCTCTCGAAACTGATAGTTCTTGGTCCCATTTGACTAACCTCTACAAACCCAATGAAAAAACCCAGAAAATGAAGAACAGATGAAGATATTACCTGGTAATGGGTTGGAAGATGCTCTTTCCGATGAGTTTTCCGGCGGAAGTTCAAAGAAATCTCTTATCCAGGCGCCTAGATACCTCACAAACGGAGTTGCCAGAACGGTTATGATTGCCGGAGACAGTGATCCTTGTTGCCGGAATTCTTTCTGATGGTGGCCGGAAATCGCCTCTCTTACTTTGCTCACACTGATCAAGGGTATGAAAAGTTTGAAATGTTGGGGGGAGAAAGTTTTTATATGGGGAGAAGATGAACAGTTTGTTCTTGGGGAATCCAAAAGGCGGAATGATGAGGGGCATTAAATACCCTCTGCAACTTCCGAGGAGAATGTCCCCTCAAGGGACACGTGTCAACCGAAGAAGAGATCTCAGCCGCCCACGTCACCAACGCTGACATCACCATAATTCAAAATTCAAATTGACGGTAGTACGGATTACTTTGGAGGGAAAATAACAACTCCTGGCTCATCAAGACGACCATGAGTTGGGGGCCACTGAACGGAATAATCTGTGATGGGCCGAGCCCAATACTTTCCTACGAGCCTGGGGGCCCAATAGGCCCATCAAAGGACCAACCACAAAGGATCAGATCAAAGCCTCTGGGTCATGGCCCGTCCAACACCGGGCCTGGCAAGCCGCCGCCACCGAGCGACCAAGCCTTCTCCAAGCGACGAGCCATTGTACCATCAATGAAAGGGGTTAACTTCTAGCTCGTCGATACACCAAGAGTGAGCGTCGTCATTGAACGACTAACTCTCTCTCGTCGTGTCATACCTCGAGGAGACGACCAGTGGACATACGGCTCTAGGTCGTCTCTTCTATTAAGCTTCCTCAACAAGCTTGGTTAATTAGCTAATTTGGGATAATGTCGGACTGCTGAGTGCCTTGTTACACGTGCAATCATGCAATCAGTAATAACTACAAAAGGTGTGCAGGTTGACTTTCCCTTATAAGGCAAGCTGCTTATCAATGTCAGAAGCTGCAGTGTCCTTACATAGACGGACCAATCCCAGCGTGACACGTGTACGCCTAGAAGACAGAGCTGATCTAACGGTTGGAGACCATCCAATCCAACGGCTCTGGTGAAAACCCTAACATCACTATTCCTACTATAAATAAGAGAGTAACAACATGGACAAAGGTAATGTTCTACTACACATTTACGTACCCTCACACATACCATATTATCTACACCACATTTCCATCCCATCATCTTACTCTCACGCCGGAGGGGCTTGCCGGAAGACCCCCGGCGCAGTTTCACCCTTGTTTCTTGTGCTGTGCAGATCCAAAGCTAGCTCACTCATTGCTGGACACAAAGAACTGAGCCCACACGCTTTCCTGCGCGATCAATATATATATATATATATATATATATATATATATATATATATATATATATATATATATATATATATATTTACTTGGTCACCAACTGATGATAACATATACATATGTTATGATATTTCTAATGCATAAGTGAAAGCGTGTGTATTTCGATAACTTATCACTGATTTTACAAGCCAATATATACCAAGGAGTCTTCCTCCATCTAGCTAATCTAACTATAATTATCACTAATCTAAATAACAAGAGATTTACATAAATAAGACTCCTACCTTACATACAATATTTACAAGGATATTATCTTGTTATTTTCAAATATGATAATATATTCTAACATATCCCCTCAGTCGAAGCGGGAGGTTTACGAACACTTAGATTGTCTCAAAAATCGTCAAACAGTACCAGGGAAGACCCTTAGTAAATATATCTGCCACTTGATGTCGAGAAGGAACATATAACACCCGAACCTCCCTTTTAGCAACTTTTTCGCGGACGAAGTGAATAACGAGTTCAATATGCTTCGTTTGTTGATGTTGAACTGGATTTTCGGACAGGAAAATTGCACTTACATTGTCACAATATACAATAGTGGCCTTTGTAATAGGACAATGAAGCTCAAGTAAAAGATTTCGGAGCCAACAAAATTCCAAAACAACATTTGCCATCCCACGATACTCAGCCTCAACACTAGATCTCGAGATAGTGGGTTGGTGTTTAGCAGCCCAAGAAACAAGATTATCACCCAAAAACATACAATATACAGAAGTAGAACGCCGAGTGTCCGGACAGCCAGCCCAGTCGGCATCAGTGTAAGATACCAACGTACATGTGGAGGACGGGTAGAGAGACAAGTCGTAGTCCAATGAGCCTTGAATGTACCGAATAATGTGTTTCAATTCATTCATATGTATGTCACGAGGATCATGCATAAACAAGCAGATCTGTTGGACAGCATAGGTGATATCCAGCCGGGTGAAAGTGAGATACTGAAGTGCTCTGGCAAGGCTACGATAATGAGACGAATCAGCAAAAGGTGGACTAGAAGTAGCTCCTAACTTAGACTTCGTGTCTATAGGAGTAGCTGCTGGTTTGCATGAAGCCATGCCAGCACGCTCTACAATCTCCAATGCATACTTTGGTTGTGACAAAAAAAGCATGTCGGGCGGTCATGTGACTACAGTACCAAGAAAATAGCTAAGGGGGATGAGGTCCTTCATAGCGAATTTCGAGCTAAGCTGAGACATAATAGTGCACCGAATAGAGTCCGAAGATGTGGTCAAAATTATGTCGTCAACATATAAGAGAAGATATGTCATGTCACTACCATTCCGATAAATAAACAAAGAATTATCCGATTTACTATGTGTAAACCCAATAGAGAAGACGAAATCTGCAAAACACTGATACCAAGCCTGAGGGGCTTGCTTAAGTCCATATAACGACTTCTTGAGTAAACAGACATGACCCGGATAGTTCTTGTCGCGGAAACCCAACGGCTAATGCATGTAAACGGTCTCATTAAGATTGCCATGTAAGAAGGCATTCTTAAAATTGAGTTGATGTATAGGCCACCTCTTAGAAATAGATAAAGATAACAGAGTACGGATGGTAGCCGGCATCATAACTAGACTAAATGTCTCCCCACAATCAACACCAACCTATTGAGTTTTGCCATCACCCACAAGTCGAGCTTTATGTCGCTCAAAAGTACCATCGGACCTGTGCTTATGAGTAAAAATCCACATAGATCTAATTCACCTCTACCAATCTGCATAATGTGTGGACTGACCTTATCATCTAAGAAATTATATGTTTTGGGGGGATGGAGTGTGTATATTTGCAAAAGGGAAATTATTTTCATCAAAAATGACATGTCGATTGATAATGATTTTTTGAGAGAATAAATCATAACATTTATAGCCACGGTGATGGGATGGATAACCCAAGAATACACATGGTGTGGAGCGTGCTTGGAATTTATGAATAGTAGGAGACGGAAAAAGAGGATAACATAAACATCGAAAAACTCGGAGATGAGAATATGCATGCTCTTTACGATATAATACCTCAAGAGGAGACACGAAATTAATAGTTTTATGAGGTATTATATTGAGTAGGTAAGTGGCCATTTGAAGAGCGTGGTGCCAAAAAGAAGAAGGCATGGAAGCATGAGTCAAGAGTATACGAATCATGTTATTGATTGTATGGATAGAGCGTTCAGCTTTGCCATTTTGAGGAGAAGTATAAGGGCAAGAGAGACGGAAAGATAATCCATTTTGCTTGCAAAAACTCCAAAACTTAGAATTATCGAATTCTTTGCCATTGTCACATTGAAAAGATTATATTTTTCTTTCAAATTGAGTATAGATATGATTCCTGGAACTCAATGAAAACATTGTAGACATCGGATTTTTTTGAGATAGGAAAAGTCTATAGAAAATTCGAATAATCACCCAATAATAATATATAAAAACGGTGATCGGCAGTGCTCGAAACTGTCTAAAGATCACTATGAATAATATCAAACGGAAGAACTGTATTGGAATTCGATGAAACAAAAGGTAACTTAACAATCTTTCCTAGTGAACATGCATGACAAACATGAGACAATCTTGAATGTTTACACATGATCAATTTATTCTTCCTAAGACTCTCTAATACAAAAATGCCAGGATGACCCAATCGCTTGTGCCATCGAACAAAAGAAACAACAACTAAAGCAGAACCAAAATTTGAAGACTTGGATTTGAGTGAACTGAGAGAATAAAGATCACTCTGACTCTCACATCCCATTAGCTGCCTCCCCGTCTTGTAATCCTTTACAGTAAAACCAAAAGAGTCAAACTCAATTGAAACAGAATTATCGGAGGCAAACTTACGAATGGAAACAAGATTCTTAACAATTTTTGGAATGTGAAGAACATTTTTTAGTACAAAAGGTGGATGTGGAGGATTTAACCTTGTGTGACCAAAACCTTTCATTGGAATTAAATTACTATTGCCTACAACAACATTATTTTGAGTGCTCATATTGAAATAGGGTGTGAGATTACCTTGCGAAGAGAACATATGAGAAGTAGCCCTGGTGTCCATGTACATGTTATGATCTGGAGGCGTCAACCCGAGCGTGTACATGGCTGCTTCAATGTCTGTTGGCGAAGGTTGGGAGGCTGATGTGTACGCCTGCGGACGGGGACCCAAAAAACTTGCAGACTGTCTAGGCTGGGTTGACTGGGCAGGCCTCGTCCATGGACCAGATGTGCTACCAGAAGTAGCGTATGGGCAGGGCGGAATTGCCCACAACCATGCCCAGTCATTGTTCCATGGAGGCTGCGACCACGGCTGCGGATTGGTAGAGGTAGACGATAAACCCGGATGTCTGCCACCCCCTGCGGACTGACCCCCACGAGCTCCACCTTTATTGTTGTTCTTGCCCCCACCTTTATTTCCATTCTGAGGCTGAGACCGCTGGTTTCCAGATCCAGATGGAGCAGCCAAGACCGGAACATCAACATATTCATGAGCCACTAGCACTGATGCGGTCACTGCTTTCTTTGCAAAACCCGCCTCTTCCAAATTTACCATTGATCGTGCTTGATAAAATTGTGGAAGAGGATCCTTTTGGCGGAGTAGCGTAGCAACTTCGTTGTACGCCTCAGTTAACCCCGACACCATCTGCAATACGAGCCAATCATTCGACACAGGAGCCCCAACATTCTTCAATTGGTCCGCCAATTGTTTGAGTTTCTGGCAATAAGTCGAAGTGGAGGAAAAATCCACCATTATAGTGTGTGAAAACTCTTGTTCAAGAACCACTGCACGTGAGTTCTTATTGTCCAGAAATAAATCACGAAGGTGATTCCATGCTTCCATAGCTGTGGTGTCCGGCTCTAGGATGGTTATGAGAAGATCTGGCGAGATGGCGGAATAGATCCACCCAAGAACTGTGGCGTCCAATGTCAACCAAAACTCCATCTCTTCGTCTGTAGATGGATCCTTGGGTTTACCTTTCTCGGGCGTGATGATGCGATGGAGGACACAGGTGGATTGAGAATGAACCTTAAAGAGTTCAGCCCATGTCGCATATTGAGCCGTTTCCAAATCGAGGATGATGGCGATATGATTCTTGATATTAGACACCGCCAAGGCCGGATGGTAGTACGATTTGGAAGAGGAAAAGATGGTAATATGCGAGAGGGGAAGAAGACGAGGGACATAAAACAGAAGACAGAAGCGGAGGAAGAAAGGAAATACACAGTAATCACAAAAGACGGCGCAAGCGGAAGACTTAGGAGAGGATGAAAGGCCTCGTGATACCATGAAAGCGTGTGTATTTCGATAACTCATCACTGATTTTACTAGCCAATATATACCAAGGAGTCTTCCTCCATTCTAGCTAATCTAACCATAATTATAGCTAATCAAAATAACAAGAGATTTAAATAAATAAGAGTCCTACCTTACAATATTTGCAAGGATATTATCATACTCCCTCCGTCCCAAAATGTTTGTCCTATTTGACTTTTTTGTTTAATTTTGACCACAAATTTATGAGAGATTAATCATGTTCATGAAATTTTAAAAGTTGTTGATAATATTATTAATGGTGAATCAATAGAAATTTTTAGAACTTCATGAACATAATTAAATTGTCATATATTTGTGGTCAAATTTCAACAAAAAAAAATCAAATGAGACAAACATTTTGGGACGGATGGAGTATTATTTTCAAATATGATAATATATTCAAACAATAAGAATCAAGAGGAAATGAAATCTAATTATTTCTATGATATTATTTTCTTAAAAATACTTGATTTGGAAGGGGTTATATTAATGTATTTGCTTCTCGATCTTAATATTCCATTTGAGCTCTTAATTAGAGATGGATGCCCTTGATTTTCAATTACGTGGATCTGATTGTGTGGTTCTACTGTTTAGGAGTGAATTTACTTTTTCAGGAGACTTTCTGCTTTCTTTTCAGAATGTCTGAAGAGTTTTTCCTTTCAACTACTCCCTCCGTCCCCGCCCAAATGTCCAAAAATGGGTTCGGGGCGGAAATTAAGGAAAGTGATGTAAGAAAGAGAAAAAGTTTAAATGTTGTGAGTATGAAAAATTAAATAGGAGAGAGAATGAGTGGGAGGAATAGTTAGGAGAGAGAAAGTTGTGAGTGTAAAAGTAAAGTAGGAGAGAGAATGAGTGGGTGGAATAGTAAAAAAAACTTTCCTTTTTTGGGTTGAGACATTTTAAATGGGATGCTTAAAAAAAAGGAAAGTTGGGACATTTGGGCCGGGACGGAGGGAGTATACGATGTTTACTGTCAAAAGTTTAATGGTATGTGGTTGGGTCTGGTTCATTTATATATGCAAGTCTATTAAAAAATACGTAACAGCTGGTAATAGAACAACGTATAATAATGATGCAGATCTTTCCTATATGCAAAATCACTGCTTATATATAACCAAAAAGAAAAGAAATAAATGCATGTGTTGTTCAACATTCACAACGTAACAGAACACTCATCGAAAGATGGCAACTGCAGATTTGGAAGGGGAAAATTCTTTGAGCCAAGAGACTCAAGAGCTCTCACAACTTCATACATAGCTGGCCTTTTTTCAGGTATAACACAAGTGCATTGTAGAGCTATATCCAGAGCTCCAAAAAGATCTTCTTTGGTGGAACTCGAGTAAATCTTGGGGTCCAAAACTTGAAATGCACCATTGTTTATGTTGATTTTCCGCCTTACCCATTTGACAACATCCACAGACTCTTCTCCTGAATCTGCTTCCTCAGCTTTACACCCTGTCAGGAGCTCTAACAAGACCACGCCAAAGCTGTATACGTCCATTTGTTCCGTGGCTTTTTTCGTGTATCCAAATTCTGAAATTATATAACATTGCTGGGCTGGTTAGATATATTAGTAACAGCTTGACGGTTCACATTTAAGGGTATTTTTGACATTTAACTCGGCTCGCAATCTCGTAGTTTATGATGTTCAAATAAAGAAAGTGGTAATTCTGAGATGACAGTTGCCATATCAGCATGATCTTATTTATTATTGAAAGTAATTAAATTTAAGCATACCTGGTGCCAAGTAGCAAGAAGACTGCAAGGATGACTTGAATGAATTTTCTCCAACTATTCTGTCAAAAGCAAAGTCTGTGAGCTTTGGCTCAAAGTTATCATCCAAAAGAACATTCTTTGATTTGAGATTTCGATGGAGTAAATGTGGAACGTAATTCTTGTGAAGATAAGCGAGTCCTTGAGCCACCCCAATGGCAATATTCAGTCTAACATTCCATGGCAACTGAAATTCATCTCTGCCAATCAAATCCCCAAGGCTTCTTTTCTCAAGAAATTCATAAATTAGGAAAATTGAATCACTCGAATAGCAAAACCCCAGAATTCTAACAATGTTCTTGTGCCTAATCTTGGCAAGTGTCTTCACCTCAGCTTTCACAGTTTTGAATGACTGGTTTCCGTTACCTGGTATCTTCTTGACAGCGATAAGCTCACCACTTGGTAGCTTTATAATGTAAACTCTCCCAAATTCTCCACCATTTCCTCTACCGGCCTTTTCATTCATTGCCGTAATCAAATCTTGCTCTCTAACTCTGAGAGGATAGAAGAAAACCGATCTCCAAACACCCGTTTCAGATTTTCGCTTGGAATACCTACAAAGGACGTAAATTCCAATAACCACACTCGTTATTCCGATAGCTAAAGCTATAGAGATCAACGCGATAGCCAATTTCGAAAGACCAGCCATCTTGTGATTAGCATTGTCTTCTGGACAAGAATTGAGTAATCCCGGACCACATAATCCAGGATTTCCTTGTAAAAATGAGGCTGGAAGGCCAGAGATTAGAGAAGGTGGAACTCTGCCTGAAAGCCTATTGAAAGAGACATTGAAAAGGGCAAGTTTCAAGTTTTGAAGCTCAAATGGAATTGGACCACTAAGGTTATTACTCGAAAAGTCGAGGTAAGTCAACACAGGAAACTCAGCTAGTAAATGAGGAATTTCACCAACAAACTTGTTATTGGCCAAAGACAATGAAACCAATTTCTTACATTTTCTCGGTTCTGGAATTCTACCTGAAAGGTAATTGTTGGAAAGATTTATGATACTCATTGATGGCGAATCGCAGAAATTAGGAGGAAGCTCACCATACAAGCCATTACTAGAGGCTGAGAATCTATACAAGCTCTTAACTAATCCAAGACGATTTGGAATTTTACCAATGAAACTATTGTTGTCTATTTGAACTTGCTCCAGCTCATAAGCCATTGATATGGAGTCGGGTATTTCGCCAGAAAACTGATTATTTTCTGCTCTAATGAGCTTGATTTTAGACAATGACCATAAAGTATCTGGAAATTCCCCAGAAAACATATTGTTCTGAACTTCAAACCTCTCAAGATTCAAGCACTCATTAATCAAGCTTTTGGGTATAGAACCATTGAGCATATTGGAGTGGAGGACTAAAGTTGAAAGACTTTTGGCTTCACAAATACCACTTGGGAATGACCCAAAGAGGTTGTTTTGTGATGTGTCAAAAGAAACCAAGTTCTTGAGAGAAACCCCAGTTGTGAAAGGCAACACACCAGTGAGATTGTTCTGAGAAAGGTCAAGCATGGTCAAACCCTTCAACCCCACAAAGGAATATGGTATTTCACCATACAAACCAGAGCTTTGCAACAAAACTTGCTCAAGTTTCACAAGCTTCCCAATATCATTAGGAATCTCACTAACCAAGAAAGGGTTTTGAGATAGGTCAAGAAAAGTCAATTCAGTAAAATTTCCAAAAACCAAAGGAAGACTACCTGAAAGCAAGTTGTTACCCAAGTTAAGAAGCTGAAGACTCTTCAACAACCCAATCCCATCAGGGATTTTCCCCTCAACATGATTCTTGCTAAAATCAAGAACCCTCAATGACCCAAAATCAGAAATCTGATCTGGGATTGTCCCCCATATCAGATTGTTGCTGAGATTCAAGCTCTGCAGGGACCCACACTGTGATAGGTGCAACGGAATGGGCTGGTTGAAAAAGTTATCAGAGAGGTCAAGATGAGTGAGATTTCTGAGTTGACAAACTGAAGGAGAGATTTGACCAGAAAGATTGAAGCTTTGGAGGTTCAAAGAGATTACAGAAGCAGCAGGGGATGAAGTAGAATTTGTGCAGGTGATACCAGCCCAGTTACAATAATGTGAAGATGTTGTATTAGACCAGCTTGAGAGGTAGTTTGTGGGGTCATCAATGGAGGATTTGAAGGTGAGGAGGATTTCTTGCTCAAATGATGATGAGGTGAGGATGAAGAATGTGAAGGAGAATGAAATTGAGAGGAAGAATGTGAATGTACAGTAGGTAGCCATTGGAGGCCAGACTCTGAAGGAATGGAATGAGTAGCGAAGTGAGAGTCTGAATTAAAAGACTACTTTTCAACTGTGTGTTATGATGAGCCCGGATCTACTGGACCGGGCCCGCGCTCGGTCTGGTCCAAGGAACCAGTGACGTGGCAGTTCCTAGACCGTTGGGGGGAAGACCGCGGACAGATATAGGCCCTTGAGGTCAATACCGCGTCCCTCCCCGCATTAATCCTATCAAAGACAAAGGATCCTGATCGCTATACTCGTGTCCGCGCGACCTGTGACCGTTGGGTCCGTGCCCGCAGATTGTATGTCCTCAGGGACCCATGCTCGCAGGAGGCATGACCGCTCCATCTGTGCCCGCGTCAAATACCTTTGACCGCGGCCACGATGTTGACCACGGGCACATGTCTGCTTCCCGGTTAATATCAAGTCTTACTGAGCAAGTTAGCTTGCTGGCTCTGACATGCAAGTTGCCGGCTCCCCCATCACGCATTTAATGCGGCTCGATCGGCGCCTACTATTTCATTTAATACGCCAAGCCATCTACACGGCTCATGTCCCTTTCGGCCATGCCCCCTCGACGATCAATGTTCCCTCCCTGACAGGGCCAATTAGCTGCGGACACGTGTAGCTGGTCAAATACCAAAGTGCCCCCTAGGGCTGATCTCATTGCTTACCTCAATAAGCACCACTACATTGCCTATAAATAGAAGATCTTTGTCCCCTTGGGCAAGGTAAGTTCAAAATATATTGAGTAAGCCATATTACTCTTAAACCCTAAACACGCTGCATTGGCTCGAAGTATTCAAAGCCTTATTACTCAGTATTCTTACTCTCACACCCGAGGGCCTGAGTTGGAGTAACATCCAACTTTGACCTTAACGGTGCTTATTTGTGTTGTGATCTAGGTACAATCCAACCATCAAAATATCCTAGCCAGATATCCTTGAACTTCTCCTGACCCTGAAAAGCTTGGCGTCATCAGTGGTTCCATTGCCGGGAAGTAGACTTTCATTAGTTTTTCCCGTTTAAAATCTTTGTTTTCAGAAACACCTTGTATTCTAAACAACTGACTGTCAAAAGCTCTCCTTTTCAGTCATATTCCTTCTCTTCCAAACATGTCTAGAATATTGCAAAACGCTGGTCATTTGACCACTGAGGAGGATAACCAGGCCTCACCTTCTAATGTCAATAAGGGAAAGGCTGCGACCTCTGTTTTCAACCGTATGGGGCTCGTTCCCGGTCTGCTCATACCCTTTCCCCGGCCGAGATAGCTATACACTGGCCCGACGAGACGAGGCCCGAGTGAAAAAGCCCAAGCCCTCCTAAATAATAGCCCAAAACCCCCAAGCTCCTCGAAAAATATCGCCTTAAACACTCCACTCTCCCGGAGCAAATCACGAGAAGGACAGAAATCACGGCCTCGAGGAGAAGGCGGGTCGCGAGAGGCCGTGGCCATCGCCGGCCTTCGGTGGAGATGTTTGAGATAGAGGCCAACGGAGGGCTCCAGTTCCCTCAGGGGTCACTAAGGTTCTCCCAACGAGCTCCCCCTAAATCGCTTGCCAGTCAAGCTAGGGGGGCAAACCGGGTTGAACCAACCCTTGAGCGCGGACAGCCTGCCAAACGCACGGTGGTGCAAGTGGAAGATAGCGAGGAGGTGGGAGAAGAGGCCCAATCCAATCTACGTGCGAAGTCCAAAGCCAGACTCTTGGCTCCGGCCAAGGAGAAGGTCGTGACTCCACGAGCTAAGAAGCAGAAGGTTGATAGTCAGAACCCTGAATTTGCAGATTTCATGCAAAAGATGTGGGAAACCCATCAGAAGGCCGCCCAAAAATGTGGCCGCACCATGGACGCCTTCAGCGACAAAATTGCGCGGGCACCTATTCAGAAGGGCAAGCCCCCCAGATGGACACCTATGATGGCTCCAAAAATGCCAAGAGTCATATGGGACGATTTGAGGGGCAAATGGCTCTATTCTCCTCGGAGGAGTCCGTGATGTGCAAAGCGTTGGCTGCAACCTTCACGGGCAAGGCCCTATCCTGGATGCTCGCTCTCAAACCTCGGTCCATCCAATCATTCAACCAGTTCAGGAGCATCTTTCTTAATGCCTTTCTTTGGTCTTTGGTGTGCCATTAGACCAAAGACGGACCTTGTCCGTGTCAAGCGAGCCCACAGTGAAGCAACAAAAGATTACATCTCTCGGTTCAGAAAGGTGAGCGAAGAGATTGTAAACTTAGAAGGAGGAGACATCAGACTCTGTTTTGAGGGCGGCCTCACCTCCTCTTTCCTCAAGATGAATTTTGCCTCCAGCCCGCCAAAAACTGTGGAGGAAATGTATGAAAGAGCCTCGGCCATAGCCTCTGCCGAAGAGCGAACGTGCCCGCTCCCGAGCCTCCGAAAGGAGAGAATAAGTCAAGTCCGGAGACCACCGGAGCACTGCCCGCACTAATAATCAGGGCAAAAACAGAGGCCGTGGATCAGAGAAACTCCGGAAGGCAGTGGTTAGTACACCTTTCACCGAGCTCACCGAGCCAAGAGTGGTAATAATGAGAGCCTCAGATTTTCCTCCTCCTCCCCAATGCTCGAAAAACCAAATGAGAGGAGTAGGGCTAAGTTACGTGAGTATCACAACGACCGCGGGCACGGTGCGAAGATTGCTTCCAACTAAAGAGAATAATCCGAGAAAATCAATAACGGGAGGCGGCCCGGTGGGTTAAAGGGAACAACAACAATGCCCCAACAATAATAACCAGCAGCGGGCACGAAATACACGTGGCCCCGAAAGGAATGAGAGAGATAACTATGATGAGGATTTGGAGGACTATGACATTCATTTCATTGGCGAGGAGCCTCCCTCCAATAAACAACTCTCCCTTCAAATCTGCACTTTGGAGAAAGTTTTACGATTCCCCCATGACTCCGGAAGAAGAGCAGGAAATAGGGTTCAAGAAGAGTGAACTTGCCTCCTCCCTATTTCACTCTACTCAGCCCATTACCATCCCAATGAAAATAAACCGAGCCAACATACCCCGAGTCCTAATTGATACGGGCGCGGCCAGAGACATCCTCTACTACCACACGTTGGTTAGCATGAGGATGACCAGAGGCTAACACGGCTCCTTATGCGGGCATGTTGGAAGGCTTCACAAATCATGCGGTGGGGGTAAAGGGGACGATTGTGTTTGAAGTAACTATTGGGGAAAAACCCATGCGAGAAGACGGCCAAAATCACTTTCATGGTGGTCGATCTTCCTTCCCAATACAATGCCATTCTAGGCCCTAGCTGCTCGGGCCGGTGGGAATAGTTGCTTCCGTTCCCCACCAAAGGGTGAAATTTAACACCCGGGCGGGGTTGCTACCATCAAGAACCGGCCGGGAGATTCCTCAGAGCACTCGAGGAGAAGAGAAAGGCAAATAAAGGCCGGACATCCCGCCGCGAGATAGAGGCGAGGACAAAACGAAGAAAGGGAAGGCCACAGCACTTGTGCCGCCACCCATTCCAATTGGCATGCTTTCTTTCCATTCCAGCTAAGGTGGAGCTCAAGACGAGCGAGAAAATCCAAAGCAGTTGGCCCCTATTGAGGAGGATACATTGATCGAGGAATTGAGGAGAGATTGACCGCGATGTCATATACTCTATGGCAACACTAACCGGAGCTCGGAGTCAACCCCCAACTATTATCATTGACTCCTTGCACAATCGTGAAATCGGCGACCTTCAACCTAACGACGAGCTCGAGGAAGTGGTCATCAACCCCACTTCCCGAGCAAGCTGTTAAGGTTGGGTGGAAATTCAGCTGCGAGGAGAGAAGGATACTCATCGAGTTCCTTAGAGCAAATTGTGATGTGTTCGCTTGGAGGGTGGAGGATATGCAAGGAATCGGCGGACGTGATCCTCCATAAAATCAATGATGACCCATCCTTCAAAAACATCCATCAAAAATCAAGGTACTTCTCTCCGGAGAAAGAAATGGCGATCAAGGAAGAGGTGGAAAATTACTCAAAGCGGGGATAATAAAGGAGATTACCTACCCAAAATGGCTTGCCAATGTGGTTATGGTCAAAAAATCCAACGGCAAGTGGAGGATGTGTATTGATTTCACGGATCTCAACAAGGCATGCCCCAAAGACTGCTTCCCTCTTCCTCGCATAGACAGATTGGTGGATTCTATAGCCGGCCACAGAGTATTGAGCTTCATTGATGCATACTCCGGCTACCATCAGATCCAAATGGCTCCTGAAGATGTCCGCTCCGTTGCTTTCATCGCTGCGGGCAAGACTTATTGTTACAAAATGATGCCCTTCGGGCTAAAAAATGCAGGAGCCACATATCAACGAATGGTCAATCTGGTCTTCAAAAACCAACTAGGTAGAAATCTTGAGGCCTACATTGATGATATGGTTATAAAAACTAAGGAAAACTCCCACGAGCTCGACGTGGAAGAAACCTTCAAAAACTTGCGCCGCAATAACATGAAGCTAAATCCCCTTAAGTGCGCTTTTGGGGTCAAGGCGGGCAAGTTCCTCGGATTCATGGTCAATCAAAGAGGGATAGAGGCTAATCGAGAAAAATCCAAGCCCTATTGGACATGAAACCTCACCTTGCGTGAAGGATGTACAAAAACTTCAATGGTCGCATCACCGCACTTGGCCGCTTCATCTCGCGGTCGGCGAGAGAGATGCCTCCCCTTCTTCAAAACTCTAAAAGGGGAAGAAGCGATGAATTTGCATGGAATCAAGAATGCCATCAAGCTTTTGAAGAAGTCAAGACATACCTCGGGCGGCCGCCTCTACTCGGCGGCCGGTGCCGGGGAAGAGCTTTTTGTTTTTAGCGATTCTTGATACGCGTGGCTAGCTTTGTTCTTGTAAGGGAGGATAATAACTCCCAAAAACCGGTTTATTATGTATCTAAGGCGTTGTCCGCCGTAGAAGGGCGTTATCTTAATATAGAAAAGTTAGCTTACGCCTTGCTTGTATACGCTCGAAAATTAAGAGCTTACTTTTACGCACACCCTATAAGCTGTCTTGGCGAGGCCCCGCTTAGAAAGGTTTTACACAAACCGAGTCCTCGGGGAGAATGCTAGCTTGGTCTATCGAGCTCATTTGAGTTCCGAGATCACCTACTCCCGAGAAAGACAATCAAAGCGCGAGGCCTTAGTAGATTTTGTGGTAGAATCATCATTGAGAATGGCGGACGGCGACACAGGAAAAAGAAAGCGGGCGAGAATGCGAAGAAGTCCCAAATAGCCCGAGCACGAAATTATACGACCAAGGAGCGTCCGGAGGAGGTATGGATTTTATACGTGGACGGCTCTGCGAGCAAGCTAATTAGTGGCGCGGGCATACTTCGATCGCACCTGCGGGAGAAATTTAAGAGGGCCTTAAGGTTCAAGTTCGAGGCATCTAACAATCGAGTGAGTATGAAGCGATTATAGCGAGGCATGGAATTGGCAAGAGACTTGGGAGTTCGAATATAGAGATCAATAGTGACTCTCGGCTCATAGTTAATCAAATTAGGGGGAGTATGATACTATCAACCCGGTACTAACTCGATCTTTGCGGCCTTGCAAAAACCCTCATCAAAAATTTCACCTACTATGAAATTTGAACCAAGTCATGAGAGAGGATAATGTGGAAGTGACCTCCTCTCCCGGAATAACCGATCAAGAAATTGAAGAATTAGAAGCGGTTGCCGGATTGAGTTCTCGAGAAAGACTGCTATAGATCGAATTCGGATAAACAATCTTGAGGATCAAGTAAGGGGCCCAGGGTAGATGAGATCAAGGATTACATCGAGAGCGAGACCACTCCCGAGGATCCGGTAAAGGCTAGAGCCATCGAACGGTGTTCGCGAAATACCTCGTCCTCGAAGGGGTACTTTTTCGACGATCGTTCATCCAAGCCTTTCTTGAGATGTGTCAAAACTCACATGGTCACCAACTTACTCTATGAGGTCCATGAAGGAGTTTGTGGCGGACATCCAGTGCTCGCACTCTCTCGAGACAAAATCAAATTCCAAGGTTTCTTTTGGCCTACGATGAGGAGGGATGCACAAGAGTACGTCGAGAAAGTGTGATAAGTGCCGAGAGATTTGCGGACATTCCTAGACTACCATCAACGGAAGCGAGACTTTGGTAGTACCATCGTGGCCGTTTGATACGTGGGGGATAGATCTTATTGGACCATTTCCAAGCTGCTAGAGGAAGCATTAAGTATCTTGTGTTGTGGCCGTGGATTATTTTACTAAATGGACGAAGCCAAGGGCTTAGCTACCATCTCGAGGAGAATACTATCAATTTCGTCCACGACCACATCTATTGCCGATTTGGAGTTCCCAGAGCAATAATTTCGAGACAATGGCACTCGGTTCTCCGCAAAGTTCTCCGCGGAGTGTGAGAGAATGAAAGTACAACACATCAAATCTGCGGTTGCCTATCCTCGAGGAAACGGCCGGTGAGGCCGCAAATAAGCTAGTCTGACCGCCCTAAAGAAAAATTTGGAAGGGCGAGGAGGACGATGGTTGGACGAGCTCCGAGACCGCATTATGGGTTGTCCGCACAACTATAAGATATTCTACAGGAGAAACTCCTTTCTCGCTCACGTATGGAGTCGGAGGCAATGGCTCCGGTTGAGGTTGCCCTACCCTCGTGCGAGTCACATACTTCGACGAGTCTCAAAACGAGGCAAACGAAGGTGTGACACAGGACGATCTCGAAGAAGAGAATGCGGGCATATGAAAAAATGGTGAACTACAAGCGAAGCGAAGAAGCACCACGATAAAAGGGTGAATAAGAGGAGTTTTTCGGTTGGAGATTGGGTACTTAGAAGCGTAGAGGTCGAGGGGCCCAACCTGGTTTCAATAAAGCTGTCCCCGAAATGGGAGGGACCATATGAGGTTACCAAAATTGTCAAAGAGGCTACCTACATATTGCGACCAAGAGAGGGAACAGAGCTCAAGCACGCTTGGAATAGCGATCACCTTAAAAGATACTTCTTTTGAAATCTTTGTAAATTTTTGAGGGAGTATAGACCCCTATATATATATATGTGAGAAGTTATCATCATATTTTGATGCAAAAACCTATTCCCACCAGCCTCAAAAGCTAAAGTGGATGCCCGCAAGCGGATGCCAGTAGGTTAAAGAGCAAACATATGAGCTCCTACCTACTGATGCGCAAAGATCCTTTAAGATCCGCAAGCCTATATATGTACAAAGGGCCATTACGTCCGTACTAGATCGCGGGGAGGATACTCCTTCCTGCCCGTGTGACACCACCAAAAATAAGTGGATATAGATGCCAGCGGGGACAAAGACCGAAAGTCCGCCCCGCTCAGTGCGCGAAGGTCCTCGTTAGGGCCGTTACTCGTATGCCTGTATGTGACAAAGGCCTACATATAAGCCCGTTCACCTGATCGCCATGAGACCCTCACAAAAAAACCTCAAGGGTTTTGAATAAAGGGTCAAAAAGCGTGAACCTCCAATAAGGGGATACAGTTGCCGGTAGGTTAAAGGGCCTCTATGCTAAATATGCTCCTACCTACTGATGCGTAGACAATAGCCTCACGGCCACCTTCTACATGCCCTATGAAAGTAGCTTGCCTTGGTTACTTTTGACTTACACCACGGCTCGCAAGGCTGGGAATAAGTGTAAATGGATGGGAGTGATCAAAAGAGTTTAACAAAGCCAAATAGACAAACTGGGGTCAAGACCCCTGAATTTGCCACAAGGCTAAACAAACGCGGTCACAGAGAAATAGGGCTGACTCTCACTAAAAACCTCAAGGGGTTTTGAATAAAGAGTTATGAAAACTCAAAAAATGCGGGCAAAGGGCCTATTAAGCTTTTGACCGCAAAAGGAGAGTATAAAATTTAATTGATAGTCAAAAAACGCTGGAAAAAGTATGAAGCAAGAAGGCAAGTACTAAGGTGCTCGAAAATTGCTAAATACTCAAAATAGCCTACAAGACGAGCAATTAAGATAAACAAATACAGGAAGGGAAGAAAAATTCTTGTATTGAGGAAAAATAAGTATTTACATGGGTCCTACCATCTATTACAAAAAGAAAAAACAAAAAAGACCTATGCTAAGGGAGCTTGATCCTTGGGGGCCTCCGTGGACTCTGTGGCCGCACCTTCTGTGCCCGCCTCTGAAGCCGGAGTTGGAGAAGGAAGTCTATTCACCAACAGGTCCGTTATGGGGTCAGAGATAGGCTCGGCGGAGGCCGGAGCGAGGCTGCCCGGCGAGGAAAGAGATCACCAATAGCAGGCCCGTTTGGAAGGACGCGAGCTATGGCTTCCCCCAGGGGTATAGGGTTTTCCCCAAACCTCAGCTCATCTAGCTCGGCGATGAGGCTAAGGGCAGTCACCTCGGCCACAGGAGGCAAGGAGGCCGCTGCAGACAGATCCAGACCCTTAACCTCATCCTCGGACAGAGGAACTAGCGCATGCCCGGGCAGGCATTCATCATCTGTAGCAACAAGAGAGCCAATCACGGCCAACTCCTGCACAGAAAACTTGCCGTGGCCGCGAAGTTCCGAATACGTGTGGGACCCCGGCCTCATACTGAGCCAGATTCTCCGCGATGAGCCAGTTTTTGAACTCCTCGAAGTTCTTATATTCTTCCACTGCCTCCTTGCAGACATCATCAAGAGAGGACTTCCCCTCCGCCTCCAACCTTTTGTAGGGGAACAGCTGCTCGGACAGCTCATCCACCTTTTTCTCCAAGGTGTCCACGGTCACCTTCATGGCCTCCAGCTTGGCCACGAGCTCTTTGTTTCTGGGCTCCCACTCGGCCCTCTTCCCCGGAGTTCATCCCTCTCCCCTTAGCTCTTTTCAAGCTCTCCTCCACCTCCGTCGGCCTCTCACGAAAACCCTTGAGTCGGCCTCTTTGGTGGAGATGGTTTTATCCTTGGCATCAAGGAGGGAGTTCAAAGTCCCAACCCTCTCTTGAGCAGCTCCAGCTCGCGAAGTTTGGCTGCCAAAATGGAGGTCTTATTCTCCACATCGGCGGACAAGGTATCGCAGCTCTCCTGAGCCGCAGCACTTTATTACTCACCTGCGAGGAAGGAGAGTGAGAATTAGACAGAGATTGAAAGAGGGGAAAGGGTGAAGGGAAAGAGAAAAACGATTATCTACCTCGGTCAGAGCGAGGCCTATATCCCCCACCAGGGCAGAGGCATTCTCCTCGGCAACCACATTCTTGTAGAAGTCCGGGGAGTAGAGACGGTTCACCAGCCCGATCCCCACGGAGGCATTGGCTGAATTACAGGTGTAAATGTCCACCCCGATCCAGCGGCACATCGAGATAACTTTCTTCGACGGCCGAGTCTCCTCGCGGTTGGTCGGAGGGGCCAAGGGTAAGCGGTAGAAGCAGATTGACCCCGATGGGGAGAAGTGGATGAGAGGACAGCTGGAGCAGTGGTAGTCCGGGGAGGAGCATCCCCAACTTTCTGAAGCTTCCTATGTCCTTGCCCCTCCTCCCCATCCCTTTCATTCCTCTTCCGGGAATCCACGTGATGGCCGGAAGAGATAGTGCGGCCTGGAGAGGGAACTCGGACAGCGTTGGCTGGAGGAGGACCCCTGGGGGGTGGAGGCAGATTCCCCGTGGTATTGATAACCTTGGGAGCAGACAGAGGCTCCCCGCTTCTTCTGCTCATCACGGGCACAGTTTTGTCCTTGCCCGGGACACCTCCCAATTCGTGCTGCCTCTTCAAAGCAGCTTCCTTGTTGCCCTTCATGTTTTTGGCCTTCAACTGAGCAGCACTTAAAGGGGCCATCAGAAATTGTACTCTTCGGGATCTACTCTGGAGAGAAAGAAAAATGGTTAGCAGACAGTTCAAAAAATCAAAGACAAAATAAAGCAACAGTTTTACAAAAGGAATCAGAGACCGATGAGTTCGGGAGGATCGCACTCGGTGCCCAGCATACAGGTCCTACAGTCGGCCTCAAATTGGTAGTGCTCGTGCACCCTCCAATCAGGGTCACGGGGCAAGGGCTCTATTTCTACTCTGGGGGCATGTGGGGCGTCCTCCCTGCGAGGAGCCACCCCCGAGTAGATCAAGAGAGGCTCGTCTTCAACGATAGAGCCCACATCATAAACGGGCTCCTCCCCGCGGTCGAGATAGGTGGCCAGATGTTTCTCTACGGCACATCGCATGGCATCAGCGGAGGATGGGTCCGGATAACTACTAGCGGCCACCTTCATCGGGACTGGACTTGAGGGTTTGGAAAAGGGCCAACCAAATCTGGACTCAATGACCAAAATATCCCTCTGGTTCCATTGGTCAAATTTGTTCGATGGGGGAGAGAAGGTCCTGGTAGAGTAATTCCTAGCCTTCAAGCTCAGAATGCCCCGGCTGATTTGGTTCTGATAATAGGCGTAAAGCCCAGCCAGGGTAGGTTCGCTAGCCCAAGAATGCAGCATACTGACTATGAAGGACACAATAGCCCTGATGGCGTTGGGAGTCGGAGTGCGTGGGCATGCGGTGGTTGAACTTCAAGGAAGAAGTAAAAGAAGGGGTCCCAGCGGCCTCAAGCCATTCTGGCTTGGGCCCCATAGAAGACGCGAGCTCTGTTGTCCTCGCGGACATACGCTATGGTTTTACGGCCGCAGCTTGTCCTTATCCTTCAAATGGACATGCCCAAGGGTGCGGACACGGAAGGCGTTGCGGTCAACGTTGTAGACCTCATATATATCCTCCTCCCAGTCAATAGTAGCCACCTCCTTGGCTTTCTTACCGCGGCCACGGCCAGGGTTCACCTCAGCAGCTGGCCTCTTGCCTTTATTCCGGGCAGGGGCCACCACTATCTCCTCCTCGGAGTCAGGGTCAGAAAAGGCATCAACTATGTTCGTAGTCTCATTAGCCCTCTGGGAGGTCCCCGCAGCCCTCCTATCCTCAACCTCGCGGTCATCCTCCTCGGTCTCCGAGCTCGACGAGCCAAAGAGACCGGTGGAATCACCACGGGCAGAGGTTACTTCAGCCTCATTCTCCCCGCCTCCAGTCGCCTCAAAATTCAGAGGCTCCAGCTCCTCGCTGCTACTCAGGTCAATTGGATTATTAGGGGCCGCGGGCACATTGGGAAATATGGTCCTCAGGGGCAGAACATCCAAAGGGTCATTTAGGTCCGTGCCCGGTGCCCGCGAAGCATTGGTTTGTTCAGGATCCATCAGTTCACACTTTTCCCAGTCACAAATTACTTCGGGGACGCGAATCGCTCTCCTCACTAATTCAACGGCGTTTAAAGCCTGGTCTCTCTCGCGGGGAAACCCGCACAAAACCCCCATCACAAAATTTCTTAGCCTACGGTGAACCCCCAACACCAGTACATCACGGTTGTAAATATACTTCATCTTGGCCTCCCACAACCGGGGTGGGACGAACGGCCCCCAATCATCTTTCTCACAGAAATACAAAAAGCTATGCAAGGATAGCCTTATCCACCTTAGCCCTACCTTCCTAAAGATTCCCCCCGTCCGTTTACAAACGGCAAAGGTATCAGGGGTGGATCCATCTCCTAATTCTATGGGACGGCGGGGTCCAAACTCACGAGTGGTCATTTTACAAAACCCAGAAAAGAAAAACAGAAAGAGATGAAGAAGAAACACAGAAAGAACACCCCAAAATTACTTACGAAGAAAGACTTGAAGGTTGGATTCGGAGAATACTAGCACAAGGTTCGCAGCAAGAAATTTCTCTCTCAAGGGCTCTTTGAAGGTTTGGAAACGGTAAAAAGGGTTTGAGGTTTAAGGGTTTGGTATCTATAAGGCCTACCTATATGGGTTAACCCGTTAACCCATATTAATTAGCCCACAAACCACGCCTCGGACCCTGAACCGTCTCCAAACGTTTGAAAATTCAAAAATTCCGCCGGTTGAGCATTTATTACCCCCCTTGGATGACTGACACGTACCCCTGTACGTACCACGCCCCGTCTTTTCATCTCGCCTAGGGCCCACTTGATTAACCGGGAGGCACAGCATGCAAGGGGCCACGTGTCTCTCACTGGTGCCTCCCAAACGTTCCCATAGGCCCATGGGGCCAAGCAACAACCAACAAAAACGCTAACACTGGTGCTCGCCAAAGCGGCGATCTAATCCTTCCGAGCTTCTAGTACCTCCTCGCTCAGACCATAAATAATCACACTCGGAGCTAGGGGCCATTGATGAGCCCGGATCTACTGGACCGGGCCCGCGCTCGGTGCAGTCCCAAGGAACCCGGTGACGTGGCAGTTCCTAGACCGTTGGGGGGAAGACCGCGGACAGATAGGCCCTTGAGGTCAAGACCGCGTCCCTCCCCGCATTAATCCTATCAAAGACCGGAAGGATCCTGATCGCTATACTCGTGCCCGCGCGACCTGTGACCGTTGGGTCCGTGCCCGCAGATTGTATGCCCGCAGGGACCCATGCTCGCAGGAGGCATGACCGCTCCATCTGTGCCCGCGTCAAATACCTTTGACCGCGGCCACGATGTTGACCACGGGCACATGTCTGCTTCCCGGTTAATATCAAGTCTTACTGAGCAAGTTAGCTTGCTGGCTCTGACATGCAAGTTGCCGGCTCCCCCATCACGCATTTAATGCGGCTCAGTCAGGCGCCTACTATTTCATTTAATACGCCAAGCCATCTACACGGCTCATGTCCCTTTCAGCCATGCCCCCTCTGACAGTCAATGTTCCCTCCCTGACAGGGCCAATTAGCTGCGGACACGTGTAGCTGGTCAAATACCAAAGTGCCCCCTAGGGCTGATCTCATTGCTTACATCAACAAGCACCACTACATTGCCTATAAATAGAAGATCTTTGTCCCCTTGGGCAAGGTAAGTTCAAAATATATTGAGTAATCCATATTACTCTTAAACCCTAAACACACACACACTCCAAGGTATTCAAAGCCTTATTACTCAGTATTCTTACTCTCACACCCGAGGGCCTGAGTTGGAGTAACATCCAACTTTGACCTTAACGGTGCTTATTTATATTGTGATCTAGGTAAAATCCAACCATCAAAATATCCTAGCCATATATCCTTGAACCGCTCCTGACCCTGAAAAGCTTGGCGTCATCATGTTACAAACTCGTTTAGGAAAAAGATTACAGAAATTATAAGACTGAAAATTAATAAATTAAATATACAAAAGGATATTCGTTTGAGTTGCACGAGCCCAATGAAATTCACTGTCTCCTTAAGACATATTCGTCCCCTCACCGAATGTGCTTGAGTTTTGTTGGAACGCTTGTCTCCCATCCCAGGATAGAACGTGTGGACCGGGGGCACTTTGCACCTAAGTATCCTGGCGAGCTGAAGAATGCTTGGACTAAATCACCTCTTGATATTACTATGAATGCTAGGAGGACAAAGAAGGAATAACGATACGCACCAAGAGGAATATGGAGGAGGATTGTAGAAGCAAGTGGTTTTTCTTCTCTGTTTTGTTCTTTCTTGTGTATTCCAACTGTTTTGACACTTTGGAAATCAAACAATCATCAATGCTCAGGAACTGCTCACCGGAAACTTTTGCCTTGGTCTTGCTCGGGCGAAAAAAGGTGGGATTGTTTGCGTAGTCAATTTCGGTGCTACATTCGTGTCCGCGGGACGCGCACATGCATGAGTACGCACCTCGCAAGCCAAATTGGAACTTGATTTGCACCCCTGCGCACCTGTGCGCGAGAGAGAACCTCTATGCTACATAATCTTGAACACTACTTAGTGTTCAAGTCTTTATACTAGGACCAAGTTCATTTTCTTTTCAACGTGGGATAACCCCACTTTCCTTTTACTTTGAGCATTTATATCTCAATCAAAGTGAAATAACTTCATTTCCTTAGCAATGTGGGATAACTTTCTTTTTCAACCCACTTACTTTGAGCATTCATATCTTATTCATCCAATAACCATTTTGGACAAATAAATATTTGATTTATTGTTCTCATGGAGTAGAACACAAACACATAAACAATTAAGTAATTTAACAAAATTACCCTTTAGAAAATAAACCATAATTTCTTTCAAAAACACACTATTTTCCAACACTGTATTGATAATTCAGTTTAATTTCTAATAAATCATCTCTAATGTGTTCAAGTTAAGGGAACTGAGTATGACTGAACACACAAATACAAACATAAATTGATACACTCATATACTTTCTCCTGGCCAAAATAATGTCACTAGTTTTATATTATTTTTTGTTTGTTTAGAAACAAATTTTGTATTTTTAAATCAGTATAAATTAATATAGTGCAATTTTATAATAATACAAACAAGATATAAATATGCACAAACTACAATTCTTAGAAATGTTTGACAAATAAAACAACATTTATTTGAAATTGGTGAAGTATATGGAAATATTGTGTATTTTTGTGTGCGTAAAAAAAGAAAACACTTTCATGTCTCGTAAAATATCTTGTAGCTGATTAGTCAATTTTTTTTAATTGTTTATATCCGAGTAAAATTGAGACATTCCTTATCCTGCATTGAATATACTCCATTGGTGATCAATGATGTGTATTTTTTTTAATTGGTGGAGTATGTTAAATTTGATTGTAATATACAAGCATTTACAATACTACCATTGGTGATCAATGATGTGAATTTCTGGTTGGGCCTTTGGTAAGTCAAATTGATGCAGAGAAATAATCATAATTAAGTTAGGATTTTGAATATTATAAATTGAGATACGAATATGGGCTTGTTCGGATCAGACCCAAGTGGATTCGGCCATAAACATAATCCATCAAATATCAAGTTACGAAGTAATACATGGGCTTCCTCGTCTTCGTACCTCAGCATCAACTAAGGTCAACCTAGGCCAGCAAGCAAGTATAAACAAAGCCCATCTCAGAGGGCCGAGGAGACCTCCCTCGTAGGCCGAGATCATCTCCCTTGAGGACGAGGTGCCCCCCTCGGCCTTCATATTGACACTACGGGCTCCTCTTATTTCTCATCTCCTCCCCTGCTCATCATGGACCGAGATGACCATGTATGATGAGGAGAGGAAAGTTTGTACCTCGGCATATCTTCATATGACGAGGAAAGGAATTCATTCATCTCGGCTTATCTGCATATGACGAGATAAGGAATTTGTGACTCTCGGCTTTCCTGCAGAGTAGACCTTGTAATCCTATTTCAACGAGGATTAAGCAGTTATAATTCAATCAGGATTGTACCCTCCTACATCAATTCAAGTCAAATAAGGACTCTCTAACAGATATAATCCTCCTAGGATTATACCTTATCTCTTTACAGTCCAAGTTCAACATGGATTCTGTCAGTCCATCACTATAAATGCAAGCCATTATTTCCTTATTCTGGTAGGTTACTTTTACTATCCGAAACTCTGTCAAATTAGTTTCTCTCTCGGCAAATCGTGAACTTACTCCTCACGTGGGAGGGCCTTCGCCCGGTGAAGCCAGAGGAAGCTTAGTTTACGTGTTTTGTCTTGTTTTCAGGCTAAGCAATCGCCGGAGCATAATCGATCGCTTGGATTTGGGCTGATTCGACATTTTGGCATCATCGGTTTGGTTCCATTGCCGGGAATCGATTCAAACGCCCTTTGTTTGGCCTGGAAAAAGCTCTCTTGAAGCCATTACTTCCGCTGGATAACTCTTAAATTCGGCCGGAAAAACGCTGTTCTGTTTTGCCCTATTTTGATTTTCGCCGAAATCTGCAAATTTTTGATCGGAATAATCGTTTTAGCCAGAAATAAGGTGTTTTAGCGATCGCAATTGAACTTTGTTTGTGGCGAGTTAAACATGTTTTACGTTTGGCCGGATTATTGTGATTTTGGCTGGAAAATTGTTGTTTCGGCCGTTTACAATTCTGGGCAATTGAAAATTTCATTGAACAGCAATTCTTGAATTCCAATGGAAGACAGTCCATTTGCAAGTGTTACTAACGAGGAGCAGACCCAAGTGAACGAGATCCTTCCAAACACCGAGGTGCTTCCACCTCCAACTCAGCCTGAAGGACCACCTCCCCTTGGCATGACTCTCTGTTCCATGGGACAGCCAGCTGCCGAGGGGGCAGGTGCAAACCTTCCCCCTCCTCGTCATAATCGTCCAAGAGGGAAGCGAACTAGCAGGAAGTCGAGGAATGCCGACGTCGGACAAGCTGAGAACACCCAGCTTGACGACCGATGTACCTTGTTGCACAAACAGATGGAGACGTTGCAGAGAATTTACGAGATTCAAGCTGCTCTACTGCAATTGGATCCAGACAACTCAATAGCTGAGTTCTTTAGGCCTTTCAGGTCAGGAGGAAATTCTCGTGGAAGGGACACTCACGGTGAGAGACGAGATAGCCAGAGGAGTCCTCCTCGTGGCTGAGATCCTCCCCGTGAGACTGCTGTACCACAAAAGCAGAACCTCCTAGATGCTCCTCGTCCTCGTCCTCGTCCTAACAATCATGGGAACCAGAAGGAGGTGGTAGACCTGAGAAGCCACTTAAATTCTAAGGACAAGGAGGTAGACTCGAGAGACCTTCGAACGAGGCTCAGTCTGTCTAAACGTCTATCCCCTCCTCGTCTCGGCATGGTACCTCATCATAACCATCATTGTCATGATTCTCCTAGACCTTGGCGTAATTCTCCTAGACCTCGGCGTGATTTACCCCGTCCTCGTCACTTTGCAAGGCCGAGGACTCCCGAACCATACAGAATGGTCCTTGGTGGCTATGAGGCAAAACCAAGGAACGATAAGGCACCCTCTAGACGTGGAGAAAATCGTCGAGATGACGAGGAACACAGTAGGGTGAATAGTCACCCCAGAGATAGGTCCCATCGTAGCTCCCATCGTAGTTCCCACCGGATTTCCCACCAAAGTACTCACTCTAACACTGAAAAGGGAGTGGAAGCTAAGGAATGGCAACTCTTGAAAAAGAGAATGGACGACATGGAGATGGGAAAGAAGGTTGACGGAGACGATGATGACTGGTCCACTCGTCCCTTCTCTCAGAGGATAACATATGCACCACCTAATCCTCTTTTTAAGGTCCCAAATTTTGAAAAATATAACGGAACCATTGACGTGAAGGACCATGTGCAATGTTTTGAGTCGACTATGAACCTCCTCACAAAGGCCTATGACATGATCTGTAAAGCTTTCGCGAGCACCTTCTGCGGAACAGCATTGACCTGGTTTCGTGAGCTAAAAAAGAATTGCATCGATAGCTGGAGAGGCATGAGGAGAATGTTCCTAGACCACTTTGCCACTGCAGGAAGGAGGAAGAAGAGATTGACAGATGTTGCCAACATCGATAGCTGGAGAGGCATAATCAATGGTCGGTTTGGCCTTGGCCGGCCGTGTGTTGCCATGTGTCAAGATAAAAAAAAAATTAATTTAATATAAATTAATATAAATTAATTTTGTTTTTTTTATTACACCAAAATTCATAATTTTTTTTCTCTTTAAATAGAGACTTATTTCATTTGATTTCGACAAAGAAAAAAAATTCTCTTTTTTAAATATAAATTTGTTAATTATCCTTTACTAATTTTTCAATTTCTTTTGAGTGAAAATTAATTAAGTGTAAAGTAATTTTTTTAATTATAAATGATAATAAAAAAAAATTCTCTTTTCTTAATTTATTATTTTCAATTTTTTTTACACCAACAGTCATAATTTTTTTTCCTCTTTAAATAGAGACTTCTTTTATGTGATTAGGGTAATAATATGAGGGAAAGATTGACCAAATATGTAAGCTACCCTGTGTTATTTTCATTTTTTTGGTAATAGTTGAATTCCATAATATTGTTATGATTGATCTTACATGTTTGTTTATGTGAAGATGATTAATGAAAAAAATGAACATCGTTTTTTACTTTCGTTTGAACCATATATTGATATATGTATAAACAATTTTGGTATATTTAATATTATTTCGTTTGGAAAGTAGGTATTTGTTGAATTATTGTTTGGACATTTATTTGAGAAATGAGAAAATTAGTATAATAAAATTTTAGTACAAAATTAGATTAGTTTCTTGGTTTAATTTTTTTCATTAATTTAAAACTCATATTAGAAGTGAATATAATATATTTTTAGAAATGAGCATAAAATAATTACTTATAAATCGCTCTCTCTCTCTCTCTCTCTCTCTCTCTCTCTCTATATATATATATATATATATATATATATATATATATATATATATATATATATATAAAGACTTGCATAAGTTTTAAAATATTCAAGGGCACATTTGTAGTTATTTAGTTAGGGTTGAAAATCTATGGAGGGCTAAAAGATTACTGAAAATGAGTAGCTTATTTAAGAAGTTTTGTACATCATGTTAAACATACACATGTGCACACACACACTAACACATTAGAACAAAATATCAAGTAACTAAATGAGTTATAATCTCATTTTTTATGAAATAAAATAAATTACTTTTATTAACAATTACCCAAATAAAGTGAATAGTAAATGATTTATTTTGTTTCTTATTTTTTTATTGGTTAAAATTATGAGAGCCGTAAATTGCACGGGCCTAAAGAGGCGCGTGAATGCATTAGTTTTTTTTTTTTGTTAATTTTAGTTTTTTATTTTTCATGGTCTTTTTAGTAAAAAATTAAATAAGTGTGAAGTATTTATTTTTAATTATAAATGATAATAATAATAATAATAATAATTTTACTAATCATAAAAATAAAGAATATCAAATAATTACACCTACCTTGAACTTGAAGCCTCATTATATACCAAGGTCAAGGCCATTTTTGATTCGTTTTCTTTCGATGTGAAAAATCTGTCTTGGCCGGCCTTGGCCTTGCCTCGGCTCGGCCGGCCTTGGCCTTGCATTTGCTCGGCCCTTGGCCTTGCCTTGGCTCGGCCCTTGGCCTTCCCTTGGCCGGCCTTGGCCTTGCCTTGGCCTTTATCCCACATGAAAAAAAAATCAAAGTAAGATGAGTTGCCTTGGTTATATAATGAGGATGAAGCTTAGCCAAGCATGCATGATTCGTCTGTGGCATTACCAATGGTCGGCTTGGCCTTGGCCGGCCGTGGCCTTGGCTCTGACTTTTTTATATTTTCAAAAAATAGGGCAAATCGAATACTCGAATCGAATAATTTGAATATCAATTTCGAATCGTATACGAATCAATTTTTATATTCGAATACGAATCAAATACGAATACAAATCAAATTTTATATTCGAATACAAATCGAACACTAATCGAATATGATGATATTGATTCGATTCGGTTACGCCCCTAATTGTGATGAATGTGAGTTTTGATATATTTAATAAGTTAATAAGTGAGATGGGGTAATATGGTTATTGTGTTTATTTTAGTTCGATATATCAAACAATTTATTTAATTTTAAAAAAAAATACTATTTGAAGCATAGTAAATAAAGTATTAATAAATTTGTCGATTTTTCTATTCGTCTCAAAATATTGTTTATTTATAAAGACGAATATCGGGAAAAATGACCATCATTTTTAAAATTTAGATTGAACTGTATGTCAATATTATAAGAAATAAAGATAGTATAAATTGATATTTTAAAAGAGGGAGACGAAGAAGTGGGTTGGGTTTGATGAGGAAGTGGAGGGTTTGGGGAAATTTTTTTTTTTATTTAACGAAATTGTTAGTATTTTTATTTTCCATCTAAAAATTAAATAAGTTAAATTGAAAATAAATATCATAATTATGTTCATAATGAGTTAATGTAAATAATTATGACATAATTTTATAGATGTACGAGCATGAGTTAATTGAAAGTTTCCATTTGAAAAAGAATGATATTAATTTTTATTAGATAACTGTACTATCCTTTTGGTATGACCAAAGCTTTTGTTTTTATTTAAAAAATTCTCTTTATCAAAAAGAAATAAAATATCACCTTTCTTTTAACTAGATTTCCAATCTTCACCTTTTTTTAACTGATTTCAATAACTTATTTCGTATTTGATAAACATGTTCGTGTGTTTTATTTAATTTTTTTAAATGATAAAATATTACATAATTGTATATAGAGAAATGCATATTTCTTATAATTTTTGTTTTATTTCTATTTTATTATTTTCTAATTTTTATGTACTGACAATGTAGTCTTTACGAAAGTATTCCATAATGTATAAACGAATTGAGTTCTTGATTTATTTTAGTTCATTTTCTGTATTTTAAATATATAGTAACGTCTCGTGCATCGCATGGGAGTCAATCTAGTTTGAAAAATATAAGTAGGTTTTGTGTGATAAAAATCTGCATGCCTACATATATCTGTATTTGTTAGTGTGATAAATTGTTGTACAAATCTAACATCTCCATTATTTTATCTTTTTCTTCCTTTCCAAAATGATTAATATGTGAATCCTAAGTTTGGAAAATGTTTGTTGAGACTTGAGAGAGAATCCTAAGTATGAAAAGTAGTGGTGAAAAACATACTTACACAGACAGATTCCACCAATCAACTATAATTTTCAATTGATAATCATAATCTGCCTGCATGCGCATGTCATTGACTTATGAATTTTGTTAAGTTGTTAAATTATTTAGTGTTTTTTTTTTCTTCAGGGAATTGATACTTTAATTGGATAGTAATATTCCCTCCATCCCTAAAAGATTATCCTGTTGTACATTTTGCAATTATTAAGGAAGAGTTTCACCTTTTTGTACCTTAGTATATTTGCACTAACATTCATGCCTAAGTTTAAAAATGGGACATACTTTTTGGGACAAGTCAAAATGGCAAATTGAACAATCTTTTAGGAACGGAGGGAGTATTACTTTAGTTATATAACCTTTACATTTTTATTTATTCATCATTAAATCTTGGAAAAAATACAAATATATTACCCCAACTATAAGACTAAGACTGATTTGGTTTTTATATTTAAACTAGTTTTCGTTTCAACCATAGTATCTCATGTGTTTTGTATGATGGAATTAATTATACATAAACCCTAGAATGATGCGGAATATTTATTCTAGGACAATCATGCTTTAAGTTATCAAAGATTATGGAACGATAGACAAACCTGAATCCATAGCAATATTCGGAGAATGCTTGATGAAAACTTGATGAACGATTATTGCCTTCCAATTGATCCTTAAGGTTCTTAGAATTCAGATGACAATGGGAATCAAGAAAATAAAACCTAGGTGTTCAATTGGGGACCATAACCCTATATTTATATTGACCTAGTATGTTAGCCAGTGTAAGTACCCAAATTCGGATCGTCAAAATCCGTTAGAAAGTTAACCGAAATCCGTTAACTGGCCCGCTCCAGGTTAATCGAAACTCGTTAGCTCCCCGTTGCCGTGCCAACGTGACGTCCCGGGACTGCCCCGTGCATCCCGACGTCAAAGCGTACTTGACACGTGTCATAGCACGTAAAAGTACGGCTTTCCCTGAAAAACGCACTTTCCGGCACTTTTCGGGGGCGTTTCGGACATTTTTCGGACTGTTATTTAAAAAACGGACAAAACCGGGACCGGGGAACGAACTCCCATGCAAATGGTGAGTCATGGGACACGTGGCAGCCATGCCACCTCCCTCCCATCACCCTTCAATCAGAAATCAAAGGGAAAAGACTAAAATACCCCTGGTATACAGTCTCAGTCCGGCCGGACTCCCTCTGCAGTCTTCAGAAATTGCCAGCAAGCCCCTCAAATTTCCAAAGTTTCACAAAACCCCCTGGATTTCAGTCTAAGTCCGGCCGGACTCCTACTGAAAATTCACCTATAAATAGAAGTTGCTGTCAAAGCCAAAAAGAGAACATTTTTCACTCCCAAAAATCACAAACCCCACGGCCCAACTGAGTTTCACCCCCTCCCGAGCCCCCGTTCGTCTCGATTCACGTGAAACTTCAGTATTTCAATCAAATACACCCCTCGCCACTCAGAAACACCGTTCAAAACCACTTTCCATATCCCGTATACACCCCCGAGCCAAAGGAGTCGACCCTAGCCATAGGTACAACTCCCTCTCTCTAATCTCTCATTTTGTCTCGGTTTATGCACCAGTCGCTACAACCGTTTCGAACCACGTTCTTGAAATGTAGACGCCTCCGTCTAACGGGGTCCGATACGTTTTAGCCCCTCGATCCTCTTCTCTTCCTATAAGAGAAGTAATCACGGGTTAAAACAGCGTTTCGACCCCGTTTCGTTTACTTTTTTATGTCATTTACCATTCCGGATCGATCGATCCGTCGATTGTCATTTACTTTTCTGTCATTTACAATTCCGAGCCGTTTTGGCTCGTCGATCGTCATTTACAATTCCGAGCCATTTTGGCTCGTCGATCGTCATTTACAATTTCGAGCCGTTTTGGCTCGTCGATCGTCATTTACAATTTCGAGCCGTTTTGGCTTGTCGATCGTCATTTACGATTCCGGATCGTTTGATTCCGTTGATACTGCTTTAAATACTGTCATTTACAAGTCCGACCCGTTTGGATCGTTATAGTATTTACTTTTCAAAGTCCGAGTCGCAACCCGATTCGTTGATCGCAAAATCATTTAATACGTTTTTTCCCGTAAAAATCGTTAACAATGTAATGCCCGGTTCAAAACCGGAGTTCGTCCTTCGAACTCTCTTTCAAAACGCGTGAAATGACGTTTGGCATCCAAATGCTCATCTTCAAACTAAAAGACGCCATTTGACACTTAAAATCATTTAATACGCTTTTTCTCGTAAAAATCGTTAACAATGACTCGCCCGGTTCAAAATCGGAGTTCGTCCTTCGAACTCCCTTTCAAAAAGCTCAAAATCGACGTTTGCCATGCAAACGCTCATTTCAAAGCTCAAAATCGACGTTTGCCACGCAAACGCTCATTTCAAACTCAAAATCGACGTTTGTCATTCAAACGCTCGTCTTTTCAAACAAAGTCACCTAATCAACGTTTGACATTCAAACCAAGATTAAACTTGTCATTCAAGCCCCCATTTCGAAAAACACACACACACACACGATTTTCGAGAAAGGTAGAAAGACTCATCATACGAGGCGTTTCGGGATCTCGTAATACTCTTCCCGAAACGTAATGTGACATCCGAACCTAACAATCTCTGGTACTCAAAAAGCTTTTTACTCGTTTTTGCTACCAATAAAAATGACCCCCATTTTCAAAGCCTTTTCCTAAGTTTTTGCTACCAATAAAAACGACACCCTTTTTCACTAAAGCCGTTTCTCAACGTTTGGGCTCAAAATACAAAACCGCGTGGCGACTCCACATTTTCCTTCCCATGAAGCGAGGGCTCAGACACCAACCCTCCGCAAAAGACAACCGCGTTTCGCGCCCGCGCGAAATCCCGGGTAATTTCAGTTGGCGACTCCGCCGGGGAAATGGATACTTTTTTCAAAACTGCCGTTGTTTTCTAAAAAGCCTTCCGTGGGTCAAACTTTCGTTTACCCTTCCTCATTTTCATGTGCGTGTGTTACTTTAAACCTCGAACAGTTTTTTCAAAGGCATTACATTGTCACCTTTTCAAAATCATACCATGTTTGTGCATCCCCATTCATGTTTGATTTTCATTGCTGTCTTTTGAACTGCGCATCATAATGCTTTAAGACACATTCTGAAAAATCTCTGTTTTACTCAGAAAAAAAAAGAATTTTAGTGACCACACACTACTCGCACTTGCTGCCTCGGTACACCGCACTCTACGAGCACTTGCTGCCTCGGTACACTGCACACTACAACCCGTAACTCGGGATGGCCTTATCAGTTGCACCCCGATTGGTCTGCCAGACACCTTTCGGGGGCGCACGGGGTCGTCCCAAACAGCCCATCCTAGCCCGTGTAAGCCATGCACTCTTTGTGTCACACTTTGTCCAAGACCCCGTGTGATGAATGTGCCCCGCCGCGATTTTTCTTTTGAAAATCATTAAAAAACGGGAGTCGCCACGCCATTTTTATTTTAAAGGCCAAAACTTTGAAAAATGCCCGAGATTAGAGATTTGGGTTCGGAGGTCACGTTACACTCCGGGAAGAACGTTAGGGTTCACCCGGAATGCCTCGTAAAACGAGTCTTCCTAGCTTAAAACCATTTGTGTGTGTGTATGTGTGTGTTTTTTTGGTTAAAATAAATGCAAACTGAGAAAACTAAAAATTGAAAACTCTTTGTAAGACATTAAACAAGTCCCATGATTTTTGGTATGATTTTAGGGTTGAGTTTTGGTACTCAAAAGACTGCTTGAAGTTGAAAGTCAATTCTGCCAGAATGAAAAAGGCAGTGGCCACTTGATTTTAAAATGGATTTAAGAGTTTTAAAAATTCAGAATCTGGGGAAAGTCAGAGAATGAAAGTTGTTCAAAACATCTTAAATAATGTTACTACAGAATATTTTTATGATTGGAGATTATTTGAGGGACCAAAACCCTCTAGAAATCACAGATGTGAAATCTTGATTTCCTGAGACTGCTAAACTGACTTTTGGAAAATAATTTGAAAAAGGGAGTTAGACTCACGTAAAAAATAAAGTAAAAATATTTCTGGAATCCTATGGATGTTGGCTACAAAAATTATTTTGTAGTCAACACCAAATTCCAAGTTTTTCTGTGTCCAAAAAATTAGACAATGGACAGAGGTCTTAGAGAAAGGCTACTGGACAGCAACATTCTCAAGAGGGAAAATGTGATTTTAAGGGGGTTTGCATCCATGCTTTGTCCCCATTTCCTTAGGTTTTGATTAGTGATCACTAAACTTGTTTAGTGGTGATCTACTATATCAAGCCATCCTTAGGGTACATTAGGACTTAAAGCACTTCATTTGCTTGGGATGGGGGAGATTTAACTTGAAATCTCTGTTCTAAAAGACCCCGCCTAAGGGCGCCTAGGCCCCGCCTAGGCGCTAGGCCCCTCTCCAACGCCTAGTTCTAAGCCCCGCCTAGGTCCTGACTAATCCCGACTAATCCCGATTAGTCCCCGACTAGTCCCCGCCTAGGCGCTAGGCCCGGCTCCGCCGCCTAGCATCCGCCTAGCGCTTTTTAGAACCTTGCTTGAAATCAATATTTTATGTATGAAAATTGATTTTAGGTTAAGAAAATGTTTTCAAGAAAGTAAAAACAATTTGGAAGGAATGTTGATCCTTATAGAAGATCATCCATGGAGATAAACTTCCATGGTGATCCTCTTGGATCTAGGGCAAGAACAAGTTACATATTTGAAGTATGAGATGCATGCATGGATGAGGGAGGTTTAAGGTAAGGAGAAGGAGGGTTTACCAATGATGGTATCCTATCTTCCTTGTGTTTGAGACTTGAATTTAGTGAGTGTTTGGTGAGTGAGATTTGGGAAAATGATTAAGAAAAAGGTGGCAATTCAAATGAATTCCCACTGTTTTCTACAATATTTTCGCCAAGGTGCTGTGTGAGTGAATTGTTCTTCTTAAAAATGAGACTGAGGGGCTCTATTTATAGGCCTCTGGAAAATTCAAAACCATCCGCGCGGATGGGAATGACAGCGTGCACTGTTCATTAAATGCTGCTGCAGGCTTTGGACAAGAGGAATATTTTATTCAAATACTCAACCCATTTGTGTTTCTGATTTACATTTTTGAATTTTTTCTTTTGTGAGATTCTTTACCTTTTTTAACTCTAAATAGTAATCCCCAACTTACCCTTGCTTCGTTAGAAAAGTTAGGTTTTGTTAGAAAAGTTAAGGTTTAGGTTAAGAATGTGAAGGCTTTCGTTAGTTTTCTAACGGAAATACTAACAACTCAAATTGGAGCACTTACAGTAGCCCCTCGGCGATGGCGCTTTCGAAGGAAGCGGGGTCGTCGATAAGAGTAAGGCTCCATATTTGACAAGGGGTGACCAAAGTGGTCGTGTGGCTGGACCTGGTGATAGGCTACCTACGTATCCTTAAGAGGAATCAAGCCAGTCGTAGTTCGGGTCTTTGACCCTGGAGTGACTGTTTTAGGATGTCAACCTGGTGAGCGAGTTACGTAGTCGGTTCTTTGAAAGAAACTCTGCTGGGGATAGGACATGACCGTTTTGGTCTGATGGCTAGAGTTGTATATCCGCACTGCTGGGGAAAGGAATGACCATGTTGGTCTGATGGCTGAACCTAATGGTAGGCTACCTACGTATCCTTAAGAGGAATCAAGCCAGTCGTAGTTCGGGTCTTTCGTTGTTGACCCTGGAATGACTATTTTGAGGCGTCAACCTAGTAATGATGGCGTTTTAGGTGCCTCAGACCTTGATGATGGCGTTTTAGGTGCCTCGGACCTTGAAGATGGCGTTATAGGTGCCTCGAACCTTAAAGATGGCATTTTAGGTGCCTCAGACCTGGATAATGGAGTTTTAGGTGCCTCAGACCTTGATGATGATGGCGTTTTAGGTGCCTCGAACCTTGATGATGGCGTTTTAGGTGCCTCAGACCTTGATGATGATGGCGTTTTAGGTGCCTCAGACCTTGAAGATGGCATTTTAGGTGCCTCAAACCTTGATGATAATGGCGTTTTAGGTGCCTCGAACCTTTGGTGATGGTGGCGTTTTAGGTGCCTCGAACCTTTGGTGATGGCGTTTTAGGTGCCTCGAACCTTGATGATGACGTTTAGGTGCCTCGAACCTTAATGATAGCGTTTTAGGTGCCTCAGACCTTAAAGATTTGGGATTGATGGTCCTTTGGTGGACTTCATTTGAAGGGGCCGGTCTTACGTTTGCTGCCGGGAAAAAGGGTGACCATTTTGGTCGAGTGGCTGGACCTATGGTAGGCTACCTACGTATCCTTAAGAGGAATCAAGCCAATCGTAGTTCGAAAGCTGCTGGGGTGAAATCGAGGGATTCCGCTAACTTTCGTCGGAGAAATCGGACTTACGTTTTACTGCCGGAGATGATAATGAGGAAAGAAATGGGATTCCGTTAACTTTCGTTGAAGAAATCAGACTTACATTTTACTGCCGTTGATGATAATGAGGAAATAAACGGGATTCCGTTAACTTTCGTTGGAGAAATTGGACTTACGTTTTACTGCCGGAGATGATAATGAGGAAAGAAACGGGATTTCGTTATCTTTCGCTGGAGAAATCGGACTTACATTTTACTGCCGTTGATGATAATGAGGAAAGAAACGGGATTCCGTTAACTTTCGTTGGAGAAATCGGACTTACATTTTACTGCCGGAGATGATAATGAGGAAAGAAACGGGATTCCGTTAACTTTCGTTGGAGAAATCGGACTTACGTTTTACTGCCGGAGATGATAATGAGGAAAGAAACGGGATTCCGTTAACTTTCGTTGGAGAAATCGGACTTACGTTTAACTGCCGTTGATGAGAATGAGGAAAGAAACGGGATTCCGTTAACTTTCGTTAGAGAAAACGGGCTTACGTTTTACTGCCGGAGATGATAATGAGGAAAGAAACGGGATTCCGTTATCTTTTGCTGGAGAAATCGGACTTACATTTTACTGCCGTTGATGATAATGAGGAAAGAAACGGGATTCCGTTAATTTTCGTTGGAGAAATCGGACTTACGTTTTACTGCCGGAGATGATAATGAGGAAAGAAACGGGATTCCATTAACTTTCGTTGGAGAAATCGGACTTACGTTTTACTGCCGTTGATGAGAATGAGAAAAGAAACGGGATTCCGTTAACTTTCGCTGGAGAAATCGGACTTACGTTTTACTGCCGTTGATGATAATGAGGAAAGAAACGGGATTCCGTTAGCTTTCGTTGGAGAGAACGGACTTACGTTTTACTGCCGTGAAGTTCTTTTGGAGGGGGACTAATCTAGGTAGACTTTGGTTATCCTCCGTTAAGTTTAGGACTAAACTGCAGAGTCCTGGAATTTTAAAGGGCAAAACAGTCCTTTTGGCACCTCATTCCTGTCCGCGCGGACTGGAACGTAACCCAGACTGGTTTTTAAAATGCCGAGGCCCCTCTTCTTCTTCCTCATTGCAGTTTACGAGAGAGGACGAGAGAGAAAGGCGAAATCCGCCATTGTTGGCCTAGGAGCTTCGAAATCTTCCGATTTTCTTTGATTTTCGAGCAATGGAACACGGGGGAGTTGCCATTCAAGGCCAAGGATGCGGCCCGATTGCGGAGAGGCGATTAGAACTTGTGAGGATGAGGAGGCATTACTC
Source organism: Adenophora triphylla var. japonica (assembly GCA_022495995.1). Classification (NCBI taxonomy): domain Eukaryota; kingdom Viridiplantae; phylum Streptophyta; class Magnoliopsida; order Asterales; family Campanulaceae; genus Adenophora; species Adenophora triphylla. Next base: position 19,919 of record JAFEMH010007118.1, on the reverse strand, counting down.
ACTTTCACAATCGATTGCGGAGGATCCATATCCCGATGCGTGGCAACATTGGTCCACTGATCCGAGTCTTCGCACGGCATACTTCGAATTTCTTCATTTCCTTTGTCGATTTTCATTTGAAATTGATTTTTTGTGATTTTTTTTTTGAATCCGAAAATTGTGCCTCTTTTGGCCTCGAAATTGGACTTTGATGATTTTCATGTTGTAATGAGTATATGGGTAATCAAAATATGCATTTTGTTTGAAAAAAGTATGGGCGATTTGCCATTTTTTTTTTTTTTTGAAATATGAGATGACGAAAATTTGCCCGAATCCGGGACGGACTTCTTTTTTTTTGTTGCATGTAGGATTTTCGCAATGAGATGGTGCTTCCATGAATGATATGAATGTATGCATGCATGCTTTATGATTTTTTTGTGAAAATGGGACGGATTTTCGCTTCCGTTGATTGAATGAATGAATTGTGGAAAATTGCTTATTTGTGCTATTTTATGAAAAATGGAATAGGATTTCGCTCCTATTGATTCCTTGTGAATGCATTGTGAAAAATTGCATGTCATCATTTTTTTTTTTGAAAATAAAAACGGGACGGAGTTTTGCTTCTGTTGACTCCTTGTTATTGACATGTTTCTTTATGAATGAATGATGAATGGTGATTGTTGAAAAACTTTTCTTTTGTGCGAGAAAAATGGGGCTGAGTCCATTATATGCCGTTATGCTGCCGAATTTTCTTCGAAACATTATGTCTATGATGCATGTGTATGCTTTTAAATGCAAATGCAAATTTTTTTTATTTTTTTTGACATTTTTGTTTTTCTTTTCAATTGCAGGGTGGAGATCGTTTTGTGACGGAGCAGCTGAATAAGCTGAAGACTCGAGGATCAGTGGAGGCTGTGATCGGCCTGTGGGATCGGCTTCCAGTCTTGGGCAGAGGAAATTTGATGAGTCCGAGACAGATTGTCATTGGGACTGGGTTGTATGAGTTCATTGAGTGCTTGAGGGGGTTGATCAAGTTCCCCAAGAGTAAGGGCTTGATTTTTGCTTTGGCGCAGCATTGGTGGGACGTGACCCACACATTCCATTTCTTCTGGGGCGAGGCTACGGTCACACCTTCTGATTATGCTGCGATCACGGGCCTGTCCTTTAAGGGACGTAGCATTGAGTGGAGAGATGGCTACAGTGATCGGGAGTTGCAGAACCTTTTGGGCGTTGTCCCCATTCCTAAGAAGGGGATGGGGATGGAGTATGCGGTGGTCCACGGGAAGATCGTGGAGAGCATTGAGAATTATGAGGCTGGTGATGAGAGAGTGGCTGCTGTGCAGATTGCTAGGGCTTTTCTGTGGTTCGCTTTTTCGAGCACACTTTTTGGACACGCCGAGGGGACGGTGGTATTTTCCCTGCTGCAGACGTTGACCGATGTGGAGATGGCTGGAGAGGTAGCTTGGGGGGAGGCTGGGCTGGCAGAGCTATATTTTGCTCTGGATCGGTATAGCCGGAAGGCTGTCAGCTCCCTGACGTGCTTTGAGTTCCCTCTGGAGGTATAAGCTTCTGCTTTTTCTTTTCCTTAAGCACGCATTGTTTCTTTCCGCACTTAATTGATGTGATCTTTACCTTTCGCAGGTATGGGCCCTGGAGTTCTTTCATGTCACGATGTGGTGGCAGCCGGCGGAGCACATCAGGGCATATCCGGCTATGCTCTCCTGGACCAAGCATGCTCGGGAGAAGATAGGTTCCAGGGGGCACACGACCCTCAAGTACAAGGATTGCCTGCCTTTGATGAGAGATGAGACGGATGAGGGGATGAGGTTCTACCCCTGGGGCCGCTTCGAGGAGGAGCAGCTGAAGGGTGCGGAGAGGTGGACTGTGGAGCAGAGGATTTTGAGGGGTTTGACCTGTGATGTGTATTACCTGGGGGAGAGGGTGACGTACCAACATGGCGAAGGTGCGCCTTTGATGGCACCGATGGAGCCTCCTGCTGACATGATGCATCCGACCGAGAGTTCGGAGACCTGGGGTGACTATCGAGGTGGCCAACACTTCTCGAGGTTTGTGGCGAGCGAGGATTATTTGCAATTTATCTTGAGGAGGTTGAGGATGCCCCAGGTGCTAGAGAGAGAGAGGGGGAGGAGGTTATGCGGTACCCTCGATCGGACTTTTCATATGTCCAGGATGGGGTTAGATTGAGAGTGCAGATCCCTATCCCTGAGCGGGTCCCACGAGCTTTCCGTCCTCGTCCGGTTATGAAGGTACGACATTTTACTGCTTCTGTCTCTTCTTCTTTTCTTTTGCATTAATCATTTCTGACGCTTTTGTTTCCGTACAGTTCCCGACTATAGTCGTGGAGAAGCTGACGAAGCAGGTGATTGGGGCCAAGAGGTTCATTAGGAGGATGGTTGCCTGTGGGGCTGCTCGGGCGTAGCGAGACGAGCACGGCCGGCTTTGTAGAGTGGGAGACTTCCCTATTCCTTTCGAGCGTTCTACCGAGACTCCTCTTTCTCCTCTCATAGATCTGGCATGGGCGCCTCAGGACCACGTCATCCTCGGGGATTTGCATGGACGGGGACATGTTTGGCACCACGGTGGATCATCTTCGTATGGCCAGGGATCCGATGCGTTCACGTTCGAATATGATTTCTTTGCGGATCTCGGCTTGCCTTATCGTGGCGTGCCGGTTGATCCAGCGAGCCTCCCTGCGGAGACGAGGATGACTATCCCGAGCCGAGATATTCATGACTACTGAGGAGGCGGGCCCGAGTCGCAAGAGGGACCGGGGGAAAGCGCCAGCCACTGAGGATTCTGATTGATGATTTTTGGTTGATTCTGGGGACTGTACTTATTTTGATAGATACAGTTTATTTTTTATGCACACTCTTTTTTTTTGGGAATGTAATGATCTAGGATTACTGTTACCTACTTTTTTTTTTATTATGCATATGTATGTTGCATGAGCCCGGTTTTTTGGCAAGGGTGTGGATGTTTGGTATATGAACTGTTTGGACAGGCTTTGCAAAGGTTTCGAGCGGCAGGGATGAAATGTTCCTCCGTGGTGCAGCAGTTTAAACTGCTGCAGATTTTTTTTCTGATGGTGACAATCCTGTCCGCGCGGACAGGGATGAAGTCTGACATTGGCATTTAATTCTTGCTTCAGATCTGGTTTTCCCCTCTTTTAATTCAAACACCTTCTTCAACCACCAGTTTCAAACTGCAATTTCGGGGAGAAGGAGAGAAAATACATGGAGAAAATTGTGAGCATGAGAAATCCATCCAAATTATCCCAAGATTCTCAAATGTCATTCTTCAACAAGTTCAAAGAGTGGTCCCGGGAGATTATGCACGAGAGGAGGTCATTCTTTGAAGAAAGGTACAAGATACGATGCTTGTGGTCTCTCAAAGAATTGGTTCCGGATTATGATCTTTTGAGGGCTTCTTCTTCATTTTGGGATACTAGGAGGCATGTCTTTTGCTTCTCTTACAATGAGGTGGTTCCGACCGTTGAAGAATTCCGGGCTTTGCTTGGTGGTCCCGAGGTGGAGGAGATTGTGATTCCTTTGCCCGGAGGAGCTTCTTTTGTTGACAAGTTGTGCAACCTTCTTCATCTTTCTCCGGAGGAAGCACAAGGTATGATCCGTGGTCCTGATCATTTTGACATTTCTGGTCTTCCTGATAGATTTAGGGGCTTAGGCTTGATTGATGATGCCTATTGGGATGCTTTTGCACTCTGCATGTTTGGTACCTTGTTTATGGTTTACTCTTTTGGGATTTGTCATCGGGCTTTGCTGGATGTGGTTGTACTGCTTGCCGTTTGGGCCGGGATGTTGTGCCCTTGATCACAGGAGAGACCCTTCATGCTCTTGACGGGTTAGCTACCGGGAGGCGGTATATGCACGGGGGCAGCCCGTTTCTTTTGACTATGTGGCTGATGGAGCGCCTGGGGGTCCTCCGCGAAACTTCTGATGCGGTCAAACCTTAGACCTTTGCCAGGAGAGGGGTTACCGCGGATCTTGATGATCAGGGCTCATGGGAGTATTGGATATCTTGTCGCCAGACTGCGGATATCAGATGGTTGGTGCCTCATTGGCGGGTGGAGATTCGGAGAGTACTTCAGGATGGTTCTCATGTGGTTATGCTTCCCGGGCTTTCTCAGTCCAGTTTTTATATTCCGGCTCTGGTTCGGAGACAGTTTGGCTTGGAGCAGACTCCTTTGGAGGACTTTGAGGACATAGCCACCAGGGTGGTGGCTTCTGCTTCGATGGATGATCCTTCAGTGTTCCCATTCCTTTCCCGAGCATGGAGGTATGACATCTTTCCTCCTAGGGTTATCCTCAGGCGTCCGGGGCATGTGTTTCTGACCACTTGGTACTTGGATTGGTACGAGAGGCATTTGGGGGAGACTCAGGTGGCTATTTTGAGACGGCGTGAGGCCATTGTTGGTGCGGAAGATATGACGGTTTCGGAGAGGAGGAGGGCTGAGGCGAGGGCCAACCCTCATGATAGGAGTAGAGATGCCGTGACTGACTACGAGTCTTATGTCAAGAGACAGGAGGGGAGGATTCCTATGTTGCCGGCTCGGCTACAGGAGATGAGAGACGAGGCTAGGGATACTAAGGCCACGACGGCAGTGGTTTGATAGATCTGTCCCTACACCGAGCTTGGTAGGAGGAAGACTGACATTTTCCTTGTGCAGCGGAAGAAGACCCGAAGAGGAGGAAAGAAGAGAGGAGAAGCCAGTACAAGTGGCTTTGAGTGACCTTGAGGTTTCTGAGTATCCCTTTCTTGTCATAGCAGACACATTAGTTGTTATGTATCTTAGTTTCTTTTAGCAGGATTTAGGTTGTAGGAGTGAACCGAGCTTAGACTCATCAAAAAGTTTTTAACTGTAATGAATATGTGAATTGCTTTAGAGTTTTTCAAGACGCCTTCATGGCTTGATCAATGTATTGATAACAAAGTATGACTTTTATTTGTGTTTTAGACCGAACCGTTTCCGGCTGCCTACGTTCCCCTTGGACCAAAGGGCTCAGGTCTCCGTAGTTCGACCCGATTAATTTGCTTTTGTTTTTTTTGTTTTTTTGTTGTTTTTTTTTTGTGCAACCCTGTCTTTTACCTAGGCCGCCCTTTTGGGTTTTCAACCTAGTTGGGTATTACTCTTTTAGAACTCTTTTTTTTTTTGTTTTTATGTTTTTTTTTTGGTGCAGCCCTGTTTTTTACCTAGGCCGCCCTTTTCGGGGTTTCAACCTAGTTGGGTATTACTCTTTTAGCACTTTTTTTGTTTTTTTTTTGTTTTTTTTTGACTCAGTGTTTTATGCGTAGTATCTGCGCAGCTTATCGCCATTCACCGGGTGTACAAAAGGATTTCCGTCAAGGTCTGCGAGTTGCATGGCCCCTCCGGAGAAGATCTTCTGAACAACATATGGCCCGACCCAGACAGGCTCCCATTTGCCAAGCGGGTTGATGCGGACTGGGGGCTTCTCTTTCAAAACGAGGTCACCTTCCCTGATCTCCCGATGTTTTACTTTCTTATCGAAGGCTCTGGCCATCCTTCCTTGGTAAGCTCGGATATGTTCCATGGCTCTCAATCGGCGTTCATCTAGCAGGGCCAATTCATCATGGCGACTCTGGAGCCATTCGACCTCGTTGATCTGACTTTCCAACAGTACCCGGAGTGAGGGGATTTCTAGCTCGATTGGGAGCACGGCTTCCATTCCGTAGGTAAGAGCAAACGGTGTTTCCCCGGTTGCCATTCTGACGGATGTTCTGTATCCCCAGAGAGCAAGGTGAAGCTTGTCAGGCCAATCTCTGCCTCGGACAGCCATTTTCCGAATGATGTTTTCCAAAGTCTTGTTTGCTGCCTCAACGGCTCTGTTGGTTTGGGGCCTATAGGGAGATGACTTGTGACGGGTTATTCTGAATTCTGCCAGTTGCCTATCGCATTCCCCCTCAAAGTGGGATCCATTATCTGAAATGATTTCGGCCGGCAACCCGTATCTGCATATGATGTTCTCTTTGATGAAGAGGGCTACTTTCTTTGAATTGAGGACTTTGTAGGACTTGGCTTCAACCCATTTGGTGAAATAGTCCACTGCTACCAGGACGAACTCGTGGCCGTTGCTGCCCGATGGTGTGATTTTACCTATGACATTAATCCCTCAAGTGACGAAAGGCTAAGGGGTTGTCATGCAGTAGAGCTCGTGTGGAGGCAAATGGTTGAGGTTCGAGTACCGCTGGCATTTGTCGCAGCTTCTGACGAATTGGATGCAGTCAGTTTCCATGGAGATCCAAAAGTACCCCATTCTCAATATGATTTGCATTAGAGCCCGAGCATTCATGTGAGGGCCGCAGGTACCACGATGTATTTCTTTCATAAGTTCCGTAGCCTCTTGTTTGCCAATACATCGTAGGAGGGGGCCTTGGTAACGCTTTTTGTACAACATGCTTCCCAAAAGAACATAGTGGGAGGCGAGTCGCTTCAGGGCCGAGAGGCTTTTTGCCTTGATTCCTTCTTTATATTCCCCATCTTCATTTTTGAAAGAGGCTTCACCGTTCTTCAAGTACTGATAGATCTGGGTATACCAGGGATCATTGGCCAGCTCGGCCTCCGTCTCGATTTCAAAGCAATAAGCGGGGTTTTCTCTTCTCCCGACTCGGAATGGCTTGACAGACTTTCCCTCGGGTATTTCGACGAGAGAGGCTAGTGTTGCCAGAGCGTCTGCGAATCTATTGTGATCCCTGGGCAAGTAATGAAAGCTGATCTCCTTGAACTGGGTCACTAGCTCTTCCATGTAAGTGTGATACTTCTGCAGACCTGGATCCACGGTTTTCCATTTGTTAGACACCTGGTTGATGATGAGGGCAGAGTCACCGTATACCTCCATATCTTTGATATTTCTTTCTAGAGCGGCCTCCAACCTGGCTATGCAAGCTTCATATTCAGCAGCATTGTTGGTAACCTCAAAGTTCAACTTTACTGCTATGGGAGTGTGCTCGTCAGTAGGATCGACCAGAAGCATTCCTATCCCATTTCCTCTTTTGTTTGACGCCCCGTCAAAGAAGAGCTGCCAACTATTTTCTCCTTCTAGAGCAAAGATTCCGTCATCGGGGAATTGGGGCTCAGGTCCTCGGGACTCATTACTTGGGAAGTCGGCCAACTGCTCTGCCATTACTCGCCCTTTCACAGATTTTCTTGTCACATAAGTGATGTCGTATTCGGCCACAAAGAACGACCATTTTGTCAACCTCATGGAGATGGAAGGTTTTTCGAACAAATATTTGATGGGGTCCAACTTCGAGACCAGATGTATCGGGTGAGATTGCATGTAGTGTTTCAACTTTCCCACTACCCAGACCAGGCCTGCACAAGTCTTTTCACAAGCAGAGTAATTGAGTTCGCTCCCTTGAAGCTTTACGCTCCACGAAATAGATGGCGTTTTCGACCTTGGAATCTTTCTTCTCTTGAGCTAGCATAGCCCCAATTCTTGTATCCGTGACGGTCGGATATAGCAATAGTGGCTTTGGCGATGTGGCGGGCAAAGGATCGGGGATTCACAAGGTACGCCTTGATCTTCTCAAAGGCGGCGGCATTACGGAGTCCATTACGTGCGAGACATTTTTCTTCATCAACTTGAAGATCGGCTCGCGAGATCGAGGTCGGTGATTTACAAAATGGCTTATGTATTGCGGTCTTCCCATGAAGGATTTTACTTACGTCGGCGTCCGAGGTGGCTTCATTTCGACTATGGCCTTGATCTTACGGGGATCTACTTCAATTCCCCGTTCCGTCACCATATATCCTAGCACCTTGCCTCGTCTTACACCGAAGGTGCATTTGGCCGGGTTAAGTCTCATGCTGTGGTCTCGGAGGCGGCCGAAGAATTGTCTCAAATCAACGAAGTGTTGGCCATTGGATCCTCTGGAATGTATTATCATATCGTCCACATAGACCTCAATTTCTTTGTGGATCATGTCATGGAACAAGGGCATGTAGCCGCCCTGCAGTAGAGTAGCCCGGCATTCTTGATCCGAATGGCATAACGGTGTAGCAATACGTGCCCCAAGGGGTGGTGAAAGCTATCTTGGCTTGGTCTTCCTCTGCCATCTTGATTTGGTTGTAGCCGGCAAAGCCGTCAACGAAGGACTTGACCTCATAGTTGGCCGTGGTATCCACTAGCATGTCAATATTTGGCAAGGGAAATCATCTTTTGGACTAGCCTTGTTCGGATCTACGAAGTCCACGCGACATCGGATCTTCCCGTTGGCCTTGGTCACTTTGTCGCTATGTTGGAAAGCCATGTCGGATATTCAATCACCACTGATGAACCACCTCTGAGCATTTTTTCAATCTCCTCTTTCACTGTAGAGACCATTCGGGTTTAATTCTTCTCAACTTTTGCTTTGCGGCTTGACTTAGGGTCGAGCGGTATCCGGTGTTCAACTATGGAAGGGTCGAGGCCTGGCATATCCTTATAGGACCATGCAAACACATCCACAAATTCTCTTAGCATCTCAATCAGAGTATCCTTTTCGGTCCCTTCAAAGAAACTACCAATCTGCGTCTCTTTAGGCTCTTCTGCAGTTCCCAAATTCACACTTGTCAAAACCTCTTCGGCAGCTTGGGCTCGATTTTCCTCTTTTCGAACAACCTGCTTAAAGATTTCTTTAATATATTGTTCATTTAATGTGTCTGCTTCTAATGAATCATTATTAACTGTTTTTAGGTTATTATTTAATTTATCATTAGTTAGAGTGGCAATCAGGGGATACCCAGAAAGGTCCGTCATTTCATTAAGAACAAAGGGGAATACAACATTGGCTACAACTTCGTAGTCTTCAGGCGTAAGGCCATCGGACGACTCGAGAGACTCAAACTCAATAATGAGAAACTCGGAGGACTTTTAGATAGGTTGACACAAGGGGACGGGGGACCAATCCAAGCTTTGGGATCATTTCCTCCTTGGTCGCGGACGGGCCTGAGAGAGTTTCCCAATTCTTCAATGGCATTGCTGTCAGGGGCCTCATGACTTGGGATTTGCGCTGTTTCTGTTCTCCTTTCTCAATCATTGCTATCATCTCTTTGACTGAACCGAAATCGATCAGGTCTGGCTCCTGAACCTCTTCTCCGAATAACTGTTGCATAACAGGACCATCCCAGTCGTCTGAAGGGAATTCTGTAACTTTGGCTTTCGGCATGGTCAGCTCAAACTCAAGCTTTGGGTCTTCTTGGGCAGTCGGGACCATAGTGGCAAGCTTGATAACTTCCTCATCGTAACTGAGCATATGAATGTAAGGATCTTCTTGCGGATATGCCGCATCCTCGACCCTGGAGAGTCCTGATTCGTTGTCGTTTGATTGCTCAATCCAGACATAAGGGCGTCTTGAACCTTGCTGTGCTGCTGGAGCTGCTAAGAAAACCTCATGCCCCATATTCGAGAGGAAGGGTTTGGTGGGTAATTCCTCTTATAAGACATCCCACACAACTGTCATGCATTCAATACGAGTATGACGGTGCTTGTTGACTTTTATCACAAAGATTTCCTTGCATGGTTGGGCCAGAGAGTTGACTTGAAGAATGATGATAAATCTTCGATTGGAGACTGGGGGTTTATGTGCCCGCATCATGGCGATGCTCAGTGTTTCTTTCCAGTTTGCCTCCAAATGTTGGAAACGGCAATTGAACTTGAGGTATCGGACGCCTTGAGCTGCACTTTGTACGTGACATAGTTAGCATCATTGGACTCTGAGGAATTCTGATGAGATTTGCCCTGATAGTCCCTTGGTCGATTTGAGGGAGGTAGCCCCAGTCTCTGGCTGCGGGCACGCTTGGCTACTGTCTCGACTTCGTTCCTTATGAGGAAACTGTCCCCTCGGATGACTTCAAGATCTCCCTGACGGTTAATGAACTTGACGCATTGATGGAGAGTGGAAGCTATGGCTTTCATGTGATGTAGCTAAGGGCGTCCCAACAGAGCTGTGAATTCGGACTGAATGTCCATTACATGGAATTTTGCTGGCACCATTTGGGTTTCGAACGAGCTCCGAGTCACCGTCCCCAGGATAGGACGAGACGTGCCGTCGTAGGCCTTGACAGTCTGGGTAGATGGGATCATGTGCCTTTCATTGATGCGTAGGGCCCGCATCATGCTGAGGGGAAGGACGTTAAAGGCTGATCCGTTATCCACCAATACCTCGGGGAGTGATATGGTGTTGAGCCGGAGAGTGATGTACAGGGCTTCATTGTGCCCGGAGGCGTCTCTTGGCAGGTCTTCGTCGCAGAAGGTGATCATACTACCATATATTAGGGGATTATAGATTTGGTCTCTATCCGGAGAAGGAGAGTCATCAAGCCATCCGTTTCCTGTCTTTCTTTTGCGAGGTAAAGCTTTTCTTTGAGGCCTCGGGTTATGTTGAAATTTGTTTGTGGCGGTTGCCACCCTTGGGCCACATTGATTGAGTGCGAGTGCCAATCGGCTTTGATCTTTCTTTGCCGGTACGTGCTCGGAAGTTGGACAAATTGAACCTTGGGCGATTCCGCGGGGATTAGGCTTAATTTGTGATGAAATTTCCCCGATCTGAGGTACTCTTGTCTCCCGAGGTCTGAACTCTGTTGTCAGCAGGACTTTTCGGCCTTCTAACCCCTGTTTTTTCTAGTGCGGCATGGCTTGGAAGAAGGGAGGACTGGCTGGAGTAGAGTATGTAGTAATCGAACCTTCCGGATGGCTCTCAGAGTGTACCCACTGGTATCACCGGCTTCAAACCTTTCTTTCAATTTCTGCCGGGAGGAAGCTTTCTTCTTCTTAGGTGGGCGGTCCTCGCTTATCCAATCTTGATAGTCCCTTTCGAGGCAATCGGGCGATCACGAGATATCCCACCAAATGTGCTCGGCAGCGGTGGTGGATTTAGGACCTCGGGTTGAGCTGTGCTAGAATGACTACGGGCGAACCGATGCAGGGAGATTCTTGTTGGGCTCACCGGGAAGCAAATGGTTGGATTACGCCGAGTAATGAGAGGCATTAGGATCAGGGAAACAGGCACATATTTGTCCTTCGGGGAGCCCCGATCGGTTGGGGGATTGCCAATGTTCCGAAATGACGTGTGGCTTCTTCGATCCGGGCACTGCTTTGTTTATTACGGCGTTCCTCAAGAGCCACGATGGCTAACCACATTTCCTCCGTTGTTCCCCAATCTTCATTCTCTCTGCGATGTTTGGAGGACCGGTATCATCTTGAGAGGGACGCCCGAGGCTTCTTGAGGTATACTGGCCCGAATCCATCTTTATTGCTATTGGAATGGTGGCGCTTTGAACTTACGTTTGGGAGCTAGGCCGTCTGTAAGTCGACGGGCGGGAGTTCTGCGGTGGTGGCATAGGAAGCCGAGGGTGGTATCCGGGACGATTGAGAGTGGGAGTAGGACTTTCTTCATTCTTTATGGTAAAAGTGTCATCGGGATTGAGACTAACGGCCAAACCATGGCTCTGAAGGCCCCGAAGGTTGTCAATTTGAGCTTCATGTCGCGGTCTCATCTGTTCTACCAACCGGATCCAATGTTGATCTGCGAGGGATTCGGGAGGCGGAGTGATGTTGTCCCCATTGTTATCGGCTGATGGCGAGACATTCGAAACCCGGAGTCGAAACAAATGGTGAAGGCGACGATGCGCTTGACTCTTCCCAGGCGATCAAACGGTGACCGGCGCGCAGAAATCAAGCTTTATGAGGAGGCTGCGGGGGAAAGACATGAGGGTTCGAGATATTTGGGAGTGAAGGAGGGTAGGTGTTTGGGCTTAGGGCTCATGCAACATGCGATTATTTGTTCTTGTTTACTTAAAACATATTTTATTAACACGATCGGTTGGAAAAGATTGCTCTTCTTTTCGCAAACTACTACTGATTCTGGATCGGTGGGCCCCATCACTACGCTGCGGACCCTCAACCTGTAACCCGAACAAGGGTTCCGTAGGGCAAGCGAGTCCCACCGACCGAAAAGAAAAATGATCCTAAAGTCTGGCGGGTAATCTAGTCTTAACGAGCATTCGATGTAGATTACGGACAAAGATGACGTCAGAGGTCAAGATCATGTCCGGAGGGCTCGACGAAAAGTCGGCATGGCTCGGACTGATAAATGTCCATAATTGATCTTGACCCGTCGTCAGTTAGGCCGTAATTAGACATGGAATAATCATTAATCCTTGATGACTCAGTGTCATGCTTAGGGAGTCGGTGCATAAGTTGTGCCGATCAAAGTCAAAGTCAAGGCGCCGGTCAATATCTGGTCAAAGTTTGTGGCGGAAAACCGGCATGACTTCGACTGATTAGGGTCCCCGAAAGATATTGACTTGGTATGCCGACTGAGGCTTGACAGGAAAGGTGTATACACAGACCGGGCATGACACGGACCAAACTAAAAACCAACCGGGTCTCGGACAAAGTGTGTCACGGACAAGTGCATGGTCGACACGAGGCTCCAAGGGATGTTTGGGTAGTCCCGTGCTCGCACCGAGAGGCGTAATAAGGCCAAAGCGGGCTGCTCTGCGGATTTCCCCGGGTTAAGGACGTAGTGTGCAGTGTAAGGCCAAGTGCGCGTAGTGTGCAAGCAGTCTATCTTCTTTTTCTGAGTAAAATAGAAATTTTCACATGTGTCTTAAAGAGGATGATGCATGCAAAAATTTTGAAAATGATTTTTTTTTTTTGGGATTTTTTTTTGGGATTTTTTTTTTTTTTGAAATTTTTTTTTTTGAAATTTTTTTTTTGAAATTTTTTTTTTGAAAGCAAATAAACACTTAGGCACAAAATTCAAACAGTTAAGGACATGATTCCGACAGTCAAGATATCAATTCTTCCAGGACAGTCAAAACAACACGAAATGTGCAAAACAAACACACACACACACAGTACAAATGGTTTCAAATGCCGGGACGGAAATTTGACCCACAAAAGCTTTTCTTTTTTCTAAAAAAAAAACAATGATACCGGTACGTGGCTTTGTTAGACCATAATTTATCCCAAGCCCCGGGTTAGGGAGCGCTACAGGAAACTTAATGGTTTCCACCTATATATCAAATACCATTTTTTATTATTATTTTTTTTAAAAAGATAAAGCTTAATCCCCAGCGGAGTAGCCACTGTGATGAATGTGCCCCGCCGCGATTTTTCTTTTGAAAATCATTAAAAAACGGGAGTCGCCACGCCATTTTTATTTTAAGGGCCAAAACTTTGAAAAATGCCCGAGATTAGAGATTTGGGTTCGGAGGTCACGTTACACTCCGGGAAGAACGTTAGGGTTCACCTGGAATGCCTCGTAAAACGAGTCTTCCTAGCTTAAAACCATTTGTGTGTGTGCGTGTGTATGTGTGTGTTTTTTTGGTTAAAATAAATGCAAACTGAGAAAAATAAAAATTGAGAACTCTTTGTAAGACATTAAACAAGTCCCATGATTTTTGGTATGATTTTAGGGTTGAGTTTTGGTACTCAAAAGACTCCTTGAAGTTGAAAGTCAATTCTGCCAGAATGAAAAAGGCAGTGGACACTTGATTTTAAAATGGATTTAAGAGTTTTAAAAATTCAGAATCTGGGGAAAGTCAGAGAATGAAAGTTTTTCAAAACATCTTAAATAAGGTGACTGCAGAATATTTTTATGATTGGAGATGATTTGAGGGACAAAAACCTTCTGGAAATCACAGATGTGAAATCTGGATTTCCAGAGACTGACTTTTGGAAAATAATTTGAAAAAGGGAGTTAGATTCACGTAAAAAATAAAGTAAAAATATTTATGGAATACTATGGATGTTGGCTACAAAAAGTATTTTTGTAGTCAACACCAAATTACAAGTTTTTCTGTGTCCAAAAAATTAGACCATGGACAGAGGCCTTAGAGAAAGGCTACTGGACAGCAACATTCTCAAGAGGGAAAATGTGATTTTAAGGGGGTTTGCATCCATGCTTTGTCCCCATTTCCTTAGGCTTTGATTAGTGATCACTAAACTTGTTTAGTGGTGATCTACTATATCAAGCCATCCTTAGGGTACATTAGGACTTAAAGCACTTCATTTGCTTGGGATGGGGGAGATTTAACTTGAAATCAAGATTTTATGTATGAAAATTGATTTTAGGTTAAGAAAATGTTTTCAAGAAAGTAAAAACAATTTGGAAGGAATGTTGATCCTTATAGAAGATCATCCATGGAGATGAACTTCCATGGTGATCCTCTTGGATCTAGGGCAAGAACAAGTTAAATCTTTGAAGTATGAGATGCATGCATGGATGAGGGAGGTTTAAGGTAAAGAGAAGGAGGGTTTACCAATGATGGTATCCTATCTTCCTTGTGTTTGTGTTTGAGACTTGAATTTAGTGAGTGTTTGGTGAGTGAGATTTGGGAAAATGATTAAGAAAAAGGTGGCAATTCAAAGAAATTCCCACTGTTTTCTACAATATTTTCGCCAAGGTGCTGTGTGAGTGAATTGTTCTTCTTAAAAATGAGACTGAGGGGCTCTATTTATAGGCCTCTGGAAAATTCAGAACCATCCGCGCGGATGGGAATGACAGCGTGCACTGTTCATTAAATGCTGCTGCAGGCTTTGGACAAGAGGAATATTTTATTCAAATACTCAACCAGCTGTGTTTTACAGATTTCTATTTTCGAATTTTTTTTATTTTGTGAGATTCTTTACCTTGTTTAACTCTAAATAGCAATCCCCAACTGGTAGGCTTTATCGCAACACCTACAAATTAATACAAGGACTCCTAATAATGTAGATAGTGAAAGTCCAGGATCGATCTCAGGGAACAGTTATTTGTATGTGTAATAGTCACAGACCAGTTTGGGGGGTTTGTTTTGATTTGTTTTTGTAATTAAACTATAGCAAGAAATTAGATTGGGTTGAAAACAATAATGTAAAAGCACCTTGGATAAATAAATCTATCACTGTTTATCAATCAATATCATTGGTTCATTCTTTCTGTTCTTCCCCTAATCACTTGATCACGAGATATAAAATCTCTATCTCTTCTTTGATAATAGTTAATAGCGGCGACACGCTCAACTAAAAACCCTAATTGATAAATAAAACCTAGCCGACACGGTCAAGATTCTAAATATCAATTGATGAAATTCTAAGAGATGAAGATCAAGAAATTATTCTATTCTTTTTCAAATAGAAGATAAAGCTAATTTTACCCTAATCACAATTCAAGATGGCACATACAAGAATTATGAAATTGCTACAATGAAAACCCTAGTCCGACACGATAAAAGGGAATTCTAGCAAAAACCAATTAAAAGGATTAGGAAATTGATCAAGTTTCAAAACCCTAGAAAAAGATTTAACAATAAGCACGAGTAAAATTATAATTAGGGAGAAAGAGATAGAAAGAATAAACCTCAATTAATCTTCAAAACGGATCAAGAATTATTATCCAAAGTGAAAGGAAAGTTTAAGCTTCCATTAAAATCAAAAATCAAAACTTTGTCTTAGAAAACTTGTTCCAGCCGTCACCTTCCAATGGTCCAGCCGTGTATATCCTTGAAAAATAATAACAAGAGAGTATTTATACTCTCTCCTAACCTAGTCTAAAAAGGAAAGAAAATAAAATTAAAACATAAAAACAAAACCAAATCCCGTCGCTTGCCCTTTTCCGCTCCAGCGCATGTCACGACTCGTCCAAGGAGGGACGACTCGTCCCTGTCGTGCGTCCTTCTGAATCTGGCGTCCCTGTGATGGGGACGAATTGGTGGTGAAGGGGACGACTCGTCCCTTGAGCATCCAGGTTTGATTTCAATCTTTTTCTCCGTCAATTCTTGTTATTTCATTGCTTCGATCCTTCTTCGATTGACTTGATCTTGAATTTGATTTGATTCTTGAATACTTGTTTTGGCTTCATGAAACCCTTACACCCGATTACATAAAAGAATGACTAATTTCCCTCGGATTACAATAATCTCTCAATAAAGCCTCACAATACAAAATACTCTCAAAATTACATCAAACCTATCTAAATACATCAAGATTGAACATAAAATGAACGAAAAACATAGGAATTAGATAGTATGAAATACGCCACATCAAATACCCCCACGCTTAGACCATTACTCGTCCCTGAGTAATATCCTAAACTTCAATCTAACACCGGTCTAAAAACAGATGCATGGGAGGTAAATGACTCCTATTCTCCTCTAATCCGCCAACAAAACAATGTCAACCAAAATAAAAATAACCATCGGAGTATAGGAACTCCGTCTCCTTATAACACCAAAATAAAAACAATGAAAATAATGACCTTAGCTTGATACCAACTCCCATAATAAAACGGTATCCAAACTAAGGTCCACACATAAAAGCCAAGGGGAACTAAAAATGTCCTATGTTTCCCCCACGCTTGGCTCACACTACATACACCCTCATAAAAAGAAATCTATGCAAGGTTGAGATCCTTAAACAAAGATTTACCTCGTGAAAAGCACCAACACCCCTTATAACTCCAACAGTGAACGAGGGTTTCTAAAATCCTAGGCACCACTATCCGAACCTCCTACTCAATAGTGATCCTACCCAAACACTCCAAACCTCCCTTATGTCTCCAACTCCGGTGATATAACAGATAGAAAATACTCAATTCTCACCTTTTGCCTAGGCACCGTTTCCGGTTTTCACCTAGCCTCTCATTTTTTCATTTTTTTTAACACACCCTCTCCTTTTGCCTAAGTGCCCTCTCGGGTTTTCACTTAGCCTCTCTTTTGTTTTTGATTTTTTTTTTAAGTCGAAAACAACGAAATTTACAATGATACAACCTCCCTATACCCCCACGCTTAAACTAGACATTGTCCTCAATGGATTAAACAATTAAAACAGAACAATAAAAACATGGGGAAAAGGGCACCAAGGGACTAAATAAAGGGACGGGAGGCTCCACCAACATGAGCCTCATCAATGTAAGGGGGATGAAAGTAATCTTCATTTACCTCTAGAAGATGTTTGGTTTCCATGACATGCCTCCCAGTTGGAGACCATTTCAGCTTCCCCTTCTTCTTCTCCTTTGCTTTCTTCATTGGTGGCTCTCCTTTCTTTTTCTCACTCTTTACTTGTGGAGACTCATCAATATCTACCGCACCTCCATCCTTGATACTCGGCTCCCTCAAATCCATGGCACAAACTTTCCGAAAATTGTTCTTAGGAAAATTCTTCTCATCAAACATATCAAACCCAATTTTCTTCCCATCGAACTCCATCGTCACAGAACCACTAGCCACATCTAGCTTGGTATGAGAAGTAGACATAAACGGCCTACCCAACAGAATAGGAGCCTCAAAATCCGTCTCCATCTCAAGCACATAAAAATCCGCCAGGAAAATCAAGTCACCAACCCGGACTTCCACATCTCTCACTACCCCCTTGGGGTATGCGTTGGACTTATCCGCCAACTGTATAACCACTCGGGTATCCTCCAAGTTACCCAATTTAAGGTCTTCAAACAATGTATAAGGCATAACATTGATTGAAGCCCCTAAATCGAGCATAGCCTTCTGCACCGAGCTACCCCTCAACGATATCGGAACCACGAACATGCCCGGATCACTACACTTTTTGGGCATCTTTTTCTGATAAACCGCGCTAACATGTTCAATAACCTTAATTTTTTTCTGACTTCTTAGCTTCTGATTTCTCTTGGTGGTACACAATTCCTTCAGAAACTTAGCATATCTCGGAACGGTCTGAAGAAGGTCTAAGAATGGGATATTCACCTCAAGCCTCTTGAAAGTATCAAAAATAGCCTTGTCAGGCTCCTTTGAAGCGTCTCTCTTCAATGCTTGAGGGAACGGCACCTCCGGCTCAAATACTGGTGGTACAGACTCCGATGTAGTACCCTTTTCTTCCACAAAATTTTCTGTCGGTTTCGTCGTCTCAACCTCCAATTCCGGCTCAACATTCTTTTCAACCTTACATTGTTCCGGCTCTATAGAAACCATCTGTCCGTCAACTCTCTTCTTCCGCCTCACATACACTGCGCTAACATTATGCTTCGGAGGGTTCTCAGTTTGAGGTGATGATTTTGCCGCCTCTCTAGCTTCCATTCTTACCACTGCCTCTGCAATCTGTCCCATTTGTCTCTCCAGGTTACCAATACTAGCATCAGTCCTCTGCTGATACTGCTGAAGACTGTTGATACTCGTATCGGTCCTCTCGCGTCTTCTTGAAGACCCATTTGGATAAGGTGCTCATACTGCGAGCCGGTGTACGGAACATGTCATCTGTAGGGCGATGATGCTTCGGCTGTGGTGGTTGTCCATAAGGCTGTTTGCTTCAACATCATAGCCTTCACCATGTCTTTCAGTTCCTTCACCTCTGTCTCGATACCCTTGCTAAGGGTTGTTGCACCAACTTGTCTAATACTAGACCTCTTCCCATGTGTCCTTGTGCTTTTTGCCAACTCATCTAGCAATTTTTGGGCTTCCTCAGTCGTCTTATTCAGAATACTGCCCCCGCAACAAGAATCTATCATCCTCTTATCCTGCATAAGTAATCCCCCGTAGAAGTAGACTATCAGCTGGTCATCAGTATACCCATGATAAGGGCAGCTCCTGCAGAGTATGGAAGCGAGTATAGTACTCATATAAGGTCTCATCGCCTTTTGCTCCATGTTGCGATATCCCGCTTCATAATATTTATGCGGTCGGTGGGAAAAATTCTTCAAGAAACACCTCCTTCATCTTACGCAAGACGTGATACTGTTGAGCGGCAAGTGGTAATACCATGTATTAGGCATTTTCTTTCAGGGTGAAAGAAAACGCTCTCAATAAAAGCTGCTCGAGAGGTAGGCTGCCCGGTTTCATGCTCGACATATCTGCACAAACCGAGAGATGTCTTGATTCGGGTTCTGCCGGCAAACCGTTGAAGTGGGGCAATTGATTAAGTAGCCCAGGCTTCAACTCAAATGTAACCCCAGCAGGTAAATTTGGAAATAAGGCGCTTGTGGTTGCTCTCCCCAATTGGGAGCTACTCTCTGCCGTAATGTCAATGGGGGTACTACATCCTCTCTATTATTTCCTCCACCTCCTCCATTCACATTATTTTCCACTTCAGGAATTACATCACCTTCTGGTCTCGCCATTTTATCCACTAACAAAGCTTTCCTCCTGTTCCTGAAAATTCTTTCAATTTCTGGTTCACAAAGCTCAAGAGAATTATTAGTAGAACGGGTATGGACCATACAATGATCCACACCACGAAGGGACAAGGATAACGTAAAACAAACAATTAAAATAAAAAGACAAAAATTAAATAAGAACACAAACAAATAAACACCGTTCCCCGGCAACGGCGCCAAAATTTGGTAGGCTTTATCGCAACACCTACAAATTAATACAAGGACTCCTAATAATGTAGATAGTGAAAGTCCAGGATCGATCTCAGGGAACAGTTATTTGTATGTGTAATAGTCACAGACCAGTTTGGGGGGTTTGTTTTGATTTGTTTTTGTAATTAAACTATAGCAAGAAATTAGATTGGGTTGAAAACAATAATGTAAAAGCACCTTGGATAAATAAATCTATCACTGTTTATCAATCAATATCATTGGTTCATTCTTTCTGTTCTTCCCCTAATCACTTGATCACGAGATATAAAATCTCTATCTCTTCTTTGATAATAGTTAATAGCGGCGACACGCTCAACTAAAAACCCTAATTGATAAATAAAACCTAGCCGACACGGTCAAGATTCTAAATATCAATTGATGAAATTCTAAGAGATGAAGATCAAGAAATTATTCTATTCTTTTTCAAATAGAAGATAAAGCTAATTTTACCCTAATCACAATTCAAGATGGCACATACAAGAATTATGAAATTGCTACAATGAAAACCCTAGTCCGACACGATAAAAGGGAATTCTAGCAAAAACCAATTAAAAGGATTAGGAAATTGATCAAGTTTCAAAACC